>MINK01175502.1:0-26343 GCA_001735545.1 Phormia regina | reverse complement strand
GTCAGCTTGTTGTTGAGGAGGGTTTTTTTTTTTTTTTTGGAGAAACCGAAAGTGTTATGTTTAATGTGTTAAATGTCTGTTACAAGAGGTTATGTAAAATATAGCTTGTAACAGTAATAAATAATAACAATTTAAATTATATTTAACATTTACAACAAAAAATTTTGTTTATTTATTTATTTTTTTTTACTTCATATTGTGTATATCTGTTTGGTACTTTTACAAGTATTATTGGCGGCTAGTGATTAAAAAAAAACTGTCTCAGAAATAAAATAAAATATTAAGAGGGATAATGAAAAAGGTATTATAAGACAAATTCAAAAAACAAAAATATTAACAAAATTAATTAATTAAGAAACTCTTTGGAAGTGGTCCATTTGTAATTAAACTTAACATCACATCAAATTTTTACCCAAATGAACCTAAAAGTTTCGACGAATTCAGACGACAATTATAAAATATTTATGAACATTATGGACATTAAATGATAGCCAAAAGTCCTTGTAATTACATTACATACATTTTTATTAAAGATATTAAATAATTATTTCAGTCTGTGTTTCTCTATGCCAAAAATAAATATTCGTTTCGAATAAATGTGTTCAACATACACTGAACCAAAAAGATGCATAAATACAATGAAATAGTTCATTGCTTCAAAGAATTTTTTCACTAATTTTGAAACCATGAACAGTTTCATTAAAATAATGTATTGTCATACATTTATATTAAAATTTGATATTAAAGGTCATTGAGAAAATTTTAAATCAGTGAATGCGTTCATTAAATAAAATAAATAATTCCACTGAACAGTACATTTATTTCAATGAATTCATATATTATCCCAATGAAACCGTACATTGAAATAATTAATTGTTCTATATTTTTGGTTTTTATTTTAAATTAAATTATTTAATTGTACGAAATTGGCTCAATATAAGCAAAAATTAATTATTATATTCTTATTATAGATGACATAAGTATAATACATGAACCTCATGACGATCTGTATTTGTAGCTTCCAAATCTTGATCAGTCTGTAAGATAATTTTATAAAGAATTAAATGAAAATATTTGACATAAAATTTTTTTTTGTTTTTGTTTACTTTATTTCCCATTAGGAAGTATTTATTTTAACATAATTCAATGAAATATTTCATTGATTTAATAATATTTATACATAAAAACAATTAACTAATAAGAAATATGTTTAAATATTGGTTTCAATGAAATGTTAATAATAGCGTTAATTTCTTCATTGATTTTTTTTTTTTTTTTTTTGAATCATTAATTTAATAAATTCTTCGAAATAATTAATGAATTTCATTCATTAAAAGCACTTTTTTTCAGTGTAGAGTTAGTATTAAAGAGCATAATTTTCAAAAGAATAATTTTTACTTTTTTCTCTATAACATTTAAATAAAAAAGCCCTGTTGCATTGCAGGGGTTATTAGCTTTTACTTAACACCCATATTAAGACGTATTAAAGAAATATAAACATTTTATAAACCGGATTTAACTTGTAAGACTTCGATAAACTTCTTTAAAATTTACACAAACGAGATTAATTTAAATCACAAGATAACTAAAATATATATCATTTTTAATTCCAAATCCTTAAGTCCTCTCCTGCAATGTTTTCATACATTTTATTTCTATCCGTCAAATAGTTTAGAAGATATAGATTTATTACAAAAATTTGTGCGACTGGGCCTTTGCTCAATGGAGCAGGATCTAAGTCTTTTTATAAAATTTTATAATCGACTAGTTGGATCACATAAAATTTCCCCTATGCGTATAAGAGGAGTAAGCAATATTTAGTTTTAAAAAAATAACTCTTCATGGCTTTCAGGAGTGGAGCTATATAATTAAGACATATCTGACATATAAATTGTTTAAACATTTACCATTTTTGTCTCCTTTTCAAATATGTTTAATCAAATCTAACCTCCACCCAGAATATATAGGGGCTGTTAATATAAAATTTTGGATTTACCCCTTAAAAATAGTTCTTTCATGAATTCTCTCATATTAATTTATTTCACTTCAATACTATTCTATTTTAATTGTCAGTTAAGCCCTTTTTTCACTTTTAATTTCCTCTTTTATAAAATATTGACGGTTTATATGTTGATTTTTTTTTTTGGCTTCAAATAATTTTCTTGATATCTGATTTTTATTTGTGATTGGTAGTTTGGTGCCTCTGTGTATTTAGTTGTTCAATTTATTTTTTTTATACACATGTGTATATATATTTTTATTCCTTCTTAGTTTTTTTCTTTTATTTTAAAGATTTCTTTAAAAATTTTACATGACATTGTTATTATTACCTTTCAATGTTTGTTGTCTGTATAAATTTAGCAATTTTTATAGCCTTTAACCATAATTTTATTTTCATGCTACTTGATTTTTTTTTTATTTTTCTTTTTTTTTTCTTTTCTGTTCCCAAAACCAATCTTTTAGTTTATAAAATTTTTCAACATAAGAGTTAAATAGCAATATATGTATGTGTGTAGCAAGTATTTTTAACTTCTTGTTCTTTAGGTGCGTTTGTGTTGCCGGTAGTAATAGTAGTTGTAGTAGTGATTTAGCTTTTTGTGTATTTACTTTCAGAGTGTTTGCTGTTGCAACTTTAAAATACTCTTAAAACAATATTAAATATTTTAGTTTAACATAGCCAGCAATGGAAAAATAATAATAAAGATTGAAACAATTTTAAACTGTTTTCAAGCTTAATTTACTTAAATTATTATTGACAGCCTATTTAACATACATATCAGCACACAATATGTTTGTAATCGTTGTTATTCAAAATAATCATTTAGGCATTTGAGTAGAATCTTATTTGTTATATAATGAGCAAAATTTAAATTTAAATGATGTTTCAACAAATAACAATCTTTTCTAAAGGGTCTGAGCTTAGTTTGGCTGACTGCTTGACTGTAAACGTATGCAATTAAAATGATGGCACAACGATTTAAATGCCAATAAAGATTTTTTAGTTGTTAACAATTTATTTGTACTTATAGTTGAAAAGGGTTGATAAGAAACATGAGTATTTTAATGTAGAAAAATTGTTTAAATTATTTTTTAAGTACCATAAGTATAAAAAAATATGTTCCAGAAAGTATAATTTAGTATTAGAGGAAGTAAGTATTGATGCATATGTTTTCTTTAAAAATAAAAGGTAACTAATCAAAATTTACTAATACTAATATTTTTTATTCGCTCTGTTAATATCGTTGAGATGCAAAGCCATATAAGGAGTCAGTTCAAAAAAACATCGTAACACAAGTTTTAATATTTAGTTTCTTTTTACCCACCATTGATTTTGTAATTCCGTAGGTAGCATATTGCAAAAATTATTTCAGACGCCATAATTCTGATTCGATATTGCTATATTCGTCCATATGTCCAACTGTCTGTCTATTGAATGCATGATAAAGCTCGAAAGGGACGGAGAACACAACGAGTTCGTTTCACGCTTCTCAGCTGACATTTCTTAAACATAAGTTTGTACGCCTCGAAAACCAAAAATAGGCGTGATGCAACACCAAAATAACGTAAAATTGAAAACAAGATTATAATAAGTATATACACGCAGAAAAAAAAAAAATATGGTTACAGTATGAGCACCCCAACCATTCAATGTTTATATAGCAGTTTTTCAGTGATTTTATTTATACCGTGTTTATGATAGCAACAATAACAATCAAAATTTTAATATGGTTGACTGAATTACAAATATTTTTGTACGAAATCATATTTATGAAAAATCTAAACATTTAGTTAATTCTTCAATTAATAAGTTAATTCTACAACCATTCAATTAATTTTACAAATTTGTTGAATTCTAGAACCATTAATACAATTTTTTTATTTGCTTTAATAACTCTTGAATATACATTCTTGTGTATCCGTCCAGTAATTTCTTAGTATATTAATTCTCATTTAGTTTACATATGAACAAATATGAATTGATAAGATTTGTTTTTATATAATAAGATGAATTTACCACATATTGTGGTACAAATAAATATAAATATTAAAACATGGGATTATAAAACTACTTCATGTATATAATAAAATAGAATTATATTTATGATAAAGAATTAAAATAGGATAATATATGATGAAATTAGTTAATATATATATCATAAAATGGAATTATATATATGATAAAATTAGTTTATATATATGGAAACATGAGATCATTAAATGATAAAAACGTGGTGGAATTAAAAGCAATTTTTAAGCAATTTTACTAAATATCATAATCAAGGTTATAAAGTTTATTAATATACTTAATATACTTATTGTAACCTGGAATCATATATTACAATCATAGTATGTTGCTCTTATTTTATGATCACCTGAACCATATTTTTTCTCTTCGTGCAGATATAGTTATCCTTGAGACATAAATATGTCTGTTATTATTTTTAATGACAACTATATTGATCAAAGTGAGTGACGAAAAAGAAGTAAATTATTAAAAAATTTCAAATTAATTCTACAAAAAAAATGTACCAAAGAATTAAAGGTCTGCCAGTAAACTTTTTTGAATGATTTGGAAAGATATCTAGAGAATTTGACTATTGATATGAAACCTAGTTCGAGAGAGGGAGAGTGTTCCCTTTTATTTTGCTTTTAACCTCAAAATTTAGTCTGAGTTTAGTCTATTAATTCATTCCACTAGAGTATTATAATTATTTTTTAACAAACCTAAAAAAAGTCACCAATTAACAAATATATATAAAAATAATTCATTTAATTTAAAACTTACTCAAATTTGCACCTCTCACCAAAATGATTATATCAATTACTAAAAAACTATAAAAAATACAAAACAGAAAAAAATTCCCAATTAATAAATTAATTAAATCAATCAAGTCGATGATTGAATGAATTAAAAATGTGGATAGGAAAAAAGAAGCACACCAAAATTTATTTTTTATTTTATTTTTTCTTGAACATATTTATTAAATTTTGATGCAAAATTAAACAACTGAGTTAATTATAAAAAAATACGGTAATAATTTTCTCTGTGTATATGAACTATTTATGTTATATTAATAAATTAACTAATATATTTTCAAGAAATATCAATAAGCCCTGACAACACTGGTTGCTTAATTTCCTAAAACATTCCTGGTGTGACAATCTTTATACGACAAATCAAAAGAATCATTTGTTAGAGTGGGCTTTAACAAATACCAAACTATGCATCAAAGAATATTTCCAACAAAGTCCTCTTCCTTTCACAATGTGACCAAACATTTTTGGTCCAATTTGATATCATGTCACTACAGTAAGGAAGCTCTGCTAAGGTACCAATAAAACTACATATTTTTTAGCTATTGTCCGGAACTATAACCAAAGAGATATTAGGCTCTTGTTAAAAGTGAATTAAAGAGTGCATGAGTTACCAAAAAACTAACATACTCGAGTTCATAATTAGGGGTTAGATCTCTAAAAATGTTATTTTGTTGTGATCTGTTATATGATATTAATTATGCAAAAAAATCAAAATTATCAGATAAATAGTTTACAAATTATTCAATTTACATATTAAGACTCGTTTCCTTCACGAATATATAATTCTCTGTTAACAAACAAAACTAAAAACCAAATCAAAATTCAAAACCTTAAATCTCTTACATTAATTAATTTAAATGTTCTTTTGTTCCAGCCCACATTTACTTAATTAGCCATATTGTGGTCAGTCGTCTCAATTGTAATTCGTCTTTAAAATTCCCAGTTAATTAAGTTATTTTCTTAATGCTGTTGTTATTATTATTATTGTCGTTGTTGTTATTGTTGTTATCAACATATTTGCAGCATCTTAATATTAAAATATACTAAAGAGAAAAATGACTAAAGAAGAGTGCGTGGAATAAGTTTAACTGCCATTGTCATTAGATAAATAAGTCTTTTAAAATGAAATGGATGAGCGTGGTAATATTTTGAAAATACACAAACAACAAAACGCATCTGTGTGTTAGTATGTTTATATCCTGTCTCTGTCATTTAAAAACAGTCGTCAGTCAAAGTTTTGTTGTATTTTGCTAAAAATACAAAAGAAAAGAAAAACATACTAAACAAATGTTATATGTTTGTGTGTCTGTTTTAATTTTTTGGCTTATCCACCATGTCATTTTGAATACATGTTCTTTACGATCACATCATGTGTAAAATTTCTCCAACCAAAACATTGAAATAAAATTTTTTCTTTTTTTTTTACATTTTTCATCTTCATCAGGATTTTTTTAAAAACATCTTATTCTTCTTCTTCGTTATATTTTGCTTTGATTTTTAATATAATGTTTTTGTTGTAGGTTGCATTAGGGATTTTATTGAGGTGGTTTCTTTTATAAATTTTTTGGTTTCTGAGTGGCTTGATGATTTTCGTCGATCGTTTTTTGGACTTTAGTTCTCTGTGATTTTTTTTTTTTTTTTTAATTTTTGGTTTAGTGAAAATTTGATACTTTTTTTGTTGGATTAAATGAAGTGTATACACAATTTGTTAAAGTTTGTGAGCTTAGGCACAGCAGTATACTAAATATACTTTACTCTTTTTTTTTTTTTGCTGTTAGTTGATTCCTTTAACTTTTAACGACATTTTAACCCACATATTCTTCTTTTTAGTTATTTAATGGTATATTATATTGCTTAATATTTAATATACATATGTATTTTAGGTTTATTTTTTTCTCATTTTCAAAATTAAAATACATACATATACGCAATTTGTGAAATGTATACGGATATTTTTCTTTAGAATTTTTTTATTTTAATTTATTAAAAAGGATATTTTATGAAATTTCATTGTTTTACTAAAAAAAAAATTAAAATAAATCTAGTTTTTAGGAAATATTAAACTTTATTAATGGTACAGTTAGTATAGTTTGTCAAATTTTATTAAGAAGTTACTTGTCATTCAAAATTAACGTTATTTTATACGTTTTATATTTTGCCGACGGAAATTGAAATTAAAATTTTTAAAGATATTGAATGGACTCTTTTGAAAAATAAAAACTATTTGAAAAACCTTGAAATGATTTAAAGTCAATTAGCTGCGTTTTAAAGAGACCAGTATAACCAGATCGCAAATAAACTATATTCCAAACAATTCGGGTTGCAATTCCGATTCCAATTATTTTACTTTGTGTTAAAATGATATTTGTTCTAAGGGAAAGTCTTTAAGCTCATTAGTCCATTAACTTTTAAAGTTGTATAGTTTTTAAAAGTCTCAACTTTCTATAAACCAATTGTAACTAAGAATTCTCATGATCCCTTAACTTAAAGAAATTGAAAATCCCTTTATTTGAGTTGAATTTGGTTTAAGTTGGTTTTATATAATTCTAATTATTTATAAGGTCAGAAAAAGCCGGTTTACGTAGACGAATACTCAGCGGCTCTTGGCTCAAGAAGAAAATACTTATTTATGGAAGGGACAAATTTATTACCGATTACATTCAACTTTCCTCATTTTACATGTAGCATGGTTATCAGATGTCCAGCGATCACTGATACTTATCTGCAATAATCTTATTTCAACGCAGCGCTAGATTCTTATAGTTTCACTTTCGGAGTGTGCTAAAGAAACTTAGGCTTTAACATCATACTAATTTTTGTACATTAAAGTTATCATTCATTTTAACAAATTAGTACTCACCTTCAAAAACGATTAGAACATTTGGGAATTAACTTAGACGAACATATGTGAAATCTGATACTAAAAGAATGGAATTTCTTAAGCAAAAAGAGATTAATTTCTGTATGTAAGGCCAAGCTTATTTTCTGATATTACCAATTCAGTTCAGATCCACTACTCAGAGTAGATTACAAGCAATCGAATTTTTTATAAAACGATGATGGCATTGTAATAACCATGTCAAAGAGCTCTATCACCCAATGAAAAATAATTTCTTTCGAAAATCCTTACAGTATTAATTAAAGAATACTGGAAATCTAAAAGTGGCACCACAAATTGCAATTTTATTAAAAAATGTATTTAGTAAAAAAACGTATATATGCCTTAATTACAATGTTTATGTTCAATCACAAAAATAACAGATATATAATCGTCACTTTAGAAACTTATAATGTAAAAAATTAATATAAATGTAATAAATAATAAGAAATAATTTGAAAGATTTTGAACTTCATTTGAAAGAAAACACAAAAAATGTTAAGAATATTTTTTTTTTTTTTTTTGGCCTTTTTTTTTTTTTTTTTTTTTTTTGAAATATTCATAAAATATTATTCATGTCTTAAAAATATAGTTTAAGGTTAAAATGAAATTAATTTCGTTGAATTAAACAAAAAACCCTGTAATAATTATGCTCAATGAAATTTGTTTTATCTTATATAACACCTTTAGTATTTTTACATCAACTTTAAATGTTTTAGAGAATTTTTTTATGTTTCTATATTTTCTTTATATTTTATTTTTTTAAACATTCCCAGGAAAAATTTTTGCATATGTTCTAAAATTATTAGTTTTAAAACTGGTGCAATCAGAAGCACTTCAAATTCCTGAATAACACAGACAGAACTAATGGATAAGAGTCTTGTTGTAAATCTAAATTCTGTATTACTTCTACATCACTTCTGAAAACAAAATATTAGTTCTCGAATGAATTCCTGGAACTGTTTAAAAAATTTTTATAAAAATGTTCAATAATTAGATTCATTTCAAAAATGTCCTTTGGGAAAGAGCCCATTGGAATAAAAAATAAAATCAAGTTCTAAACACATTCCCAAACGCTTCTATAGAACTAGTTAGGAACGTGAAAGTTTCGAACAAATTAAAGAAATAGTTTGAGACCGTTCCATACTGGCTAGGTAACACTTCCACATAACTAGTTCTGGGCGTGACAATTTAAAACAAAAATCATTGGTCTTAACGCCAAAGTAGAACGAGTACTGTTTTTTTTTCATGAGTTTTAGAACTAGTTGGGTTTTAGAACTGGGCTTATTATTAATAAGTTTCACCTACAGAATCGTTTCAATAAAGTTAGATTGGCTTTTCCACATTAAGCCATGGTTTTTGTTTATACTAAGTAAAAGTTAATGTAATTTTGCCTATTTTATAATAGGCAAACATTTGTTAAATCCAGAGGAGTAAAGTGAAGAAGCGAACAGTTCAAATACCAAAAATTCTTTTTGTTTTAACTAATGGCTTCAGTAATATTATAAAATCAATGAGTTACTGAACAACTAAAAAGTAATTAATTCTTCTAATAGCATCTGAAGAGTAGTAGTTGCCTCTAATGTCATCACCGTGTTAAAATAATGGGTTATACAGCTAATGTGTATGTAATGTAAAGGCATTATATTAGCCTCTTAACTCATTACTTGGCAATCAAAGTTTTTGCTGGGGTATTCCAAAATAATATATATATTTTATAAATTTTAACTTGAATATTAATAAGAATTATTTATTTCCTGCTCGAACCAAAAAAAAAAAACACTATTCGAGCTATTAAAAACCTGTTTCTCCAAAAAGTCCAATCATATCAATACAATCTCACGAATATATACAATATCGTATATCCTAAGAACTATTGCGCAAAAAAATACATAATTTTGTAAGAAAATATTTCTCATCAATCTCAATAGTTTAAGATTTGAAGTTAAGGCAAAGGGAAATGGTAACTTATACAAAACCAATATTGTTAATGGCTTATCTTAAGAGCTATAAAAGTGTTCTGAAAATTTTTAAACAATAATTTTGATATTAAATTTTAAATATGTCGGCTAATACGAAGGAGTATAAGAATATTGCTTATAGCATTAAAAAGGCTCACTGGGATTAATTAATTATTCGTAAAAAAAAACAACAGACTATAGAAAAATTTCCTATTCACCTCAATTTGTCTAAATTCTTTTTAACAATTTTAACTAAAATCCATTTAACACTTAATCAATTTTTGTAATAATATTTCGTTTTTTCTTAATTATAGTATTTTTAAGTTTATTTTGTAAAACACATGTTTTATGGCCATGATCATTTTGTTGCAGCAAAAAAAAAAAAAAATATACAACACATTTTTTGAACATTTAAGATTAAAGATTAAAAATATAAACACTGATGATGATGACTACGACGACGACGATCATTAGCAACGAATTGACGTCGAAAACGATGGTGTTGGGTGATGATGATGAATATATTTCGCTTGTATGTTAATTAAAATGTTATGTAAATCAATAAATTTGCAATTTAGATATAAAACAGACATTCAGGGTAACAAACAACACTCTCTGAATTTTGTTGTTTTTATGAAGTATCCAAAATTGTACGATAGTGTTGTACTGATTTGATGAAAAAAATAAATAAAAACATGCGTGTGTTCTTGATTACAGCAAAAATATCTTAACATTGTAAATCTTTACATAATTTAAATATACAAAATTTAAGATTTTAAAAAATTATAAAATAAAAAAAAAAAATACTTAAAAACATTTCAGAAGGGCGTTTGTTTGGGTAAAATATTTTTTATTCTTGCCTAAAGCACTATTTATGTTTTAACACTTTGTTTCGTTGGAAGAATAATTGTGATAATAAACGAGGGTTGTATTAGAATTGATTAGGAAACATTATAAAAACCAAACAAATATCTGCACCATAGTTTTCATTACGAAATTTATTTAAGAGTGAAAGTCTAACATCAGATATCATTTTAGTGCATTTATCTTAAAAGTTTGTTAATAATTAATAAAATTCCATTTAAAAACCGCTCGCTTACAGGATATCCATATATCAATCTCAATTGACCAAAGAAATATAAAGAAAGAGAGAAATAATAATTTTTCGTCTGCCAAATTTAAGTTACGATTAACTGCTGTTACTTTTCTGGCTGGAGGTGTTGATGGATACAGTTACGCGTTTAAATACACAAAATAAATTTGCAAAAAAAAATAACAGTTTACTCTCAAAACAAGAAGAGCAACAAGCCAAAAAGAACACCCATAATAATAACGATTATTATCAAAAAGAACCAGCACCAACACCAACATGCTGATCATTATGATCAATTGAAAGGACATGAAATCGTTGGTTGTAAATTTTACATATTCTCTTCTTATTTCTCTTTTTGAAGCTTAAAACACATGCACGCTATATTTAAGTCATAAAAGTGTGACTACATGTGTGTATACATTTGTTTGAAAGAACGATCATCATCGTCACTGTGTCCAATCCATCAGTTAAGCTTATTGATGTTTTTGATTGTGATCACATCCTGGGGATGTGTGTTTTACCAGCCACTTTATGTTAAACGCAATAATAAAATGCAAAATAAATTAAATATGATCAGAAGCGCAAAAAAAAACAAATATTTCCCTTTTCAATATTTATTGTGAATTATGATAATAATTGTGCAAAAGTATGCCAAATCCCCCAAAAAAAAAACTTGAAACGTATTTTATACTGACAAGTGTAAAGGAAGAAAAATTAGAGCCGATTTAGCTTTCTCATAATTTTGAATCAAAAAATGAATTTTGATGAAAAATACAAGTGATCACATATTAAAGTTCTTTTTCAATTGGAGTCATACTTAAGAAACTAGAGTTGATTTTAATTTTCTTATAATTTTATAAGAAAAATGGAATGTTGATAAATAATACAAGTGATCACAGATTGATGTTCTTTTTTTTAATTGAAGGATTATTTAAAAAACTACAATTGATTTTAGTTTTCTTATGATTTTGTGTGAAAAATCGATTTTTTATGAAAAATACAGGAGATTATAGATTGACGACCTTTGTTCTCTAAGAGACTTTTATAAGAGAGCCGGTTTTAATTCTCGCTTAGTTTATAAATTAAATTTTTTAAAGAACAAAACATTATTTTTTAAATGAAAACTCCAGTAAAAAAGAAAACCGTAAACCAGCATCATTCTATATATTCCATACAAATAGTAGAAATCTTAAATAACCAACACCTTTCTCTGAGGGTAATCTTCTTTTACCAAAAGCTATTCATAAATAACTGTTATTTTCACTTCAAATACTTTTGATATAAACAAATTTATTAAAAATAAAACATTTTTAAAACAGACTACTGTATGAAATCCTTTAAATGAATAAAAAAGAAAAAGTATTTTTTCTTTAAATTTTATTTATATTCCACACAAATTTTAATATTGAAAATTCTTTATGATTTACAAGGTATTTTAGCATTTCAGCGGACAAATACCGGTTACTTTTAAAGTTCTTGTTATGTTGGATTTTTCAGTTTTTTTTTTTTTTTTTCTTTACAAAAGTTAAGTGTTGTTAAATGATAAGAGAGCCAGTATTTGTGGAGCCATCAACATCATAATCACCATAGTCGTTGTCATCATTATTTTGCTTTATTTTATATTTTTTCATATTTTTATGAATAGTTTGTTATGTTTGTAAGCTTCCTTCAGCGTCATCTTTACAGCTTTTAGTTATGAAAGTCTGTCTGAATATACAATTATTTTATTGGGTGTTTTATTTTTGTTTTTCTTTTTATTATTCTTGGGATTTTGTTGGATTTTTATTAGTCAGCCATATTAGCAGTTGCTGTTTGATTAGCCTGGTTGGCTGGCTATATGGTTTGTTGGTTGGTTGGTTGTTGGGTTATATCTCATCATTTTGTGGTACTAATTAACTTCAACTTGTCATAATTGTCAAAAAATTATCGGCAGACTCAATCGCTTCAGTTGGTGCTCTTATCAGTAAAATATTTTGTTGCATTTTTTTTTTATATTTTCCTTTTTAAAGTTCCATTCATTTCATTTTTATTTAGCTTTAACTACGCCATACTCATTAATAATTTTTTTAATTTTCACACCTTTTTTCATATATTAAGTTCAATTTGTTTGAGGAAAATATTTATGGATTATATTTTTAACTCTAAATATTTATAGTTTTATCTTTTAGATCCTGCGTTCTATTAAAAAAAAAGACAGTTTAAATATTTATTAATTTTTAGTAGAAAGTTGTAATTATTTCTAGCTGATAATACCAATTTCTTTAATGTTAATTAATGCTTTCGTTAATGTACCATTATCTCATATTTGTAATGGACAGGTGGAAAAATAAAGGCATTAAATGTTTATAAACTCTTTTAATTATGTTCATATACATATTTTTAAAATTTATCAAATTTTCCTATAATGTTCAAGGTCATAAATTAAAAAATTCACTTATTGACTACACTAATTTTACTTTTATATTTTATGTTTTTGTTTCAGTTTTTTTTTTTTTTTTTTTTTTTTTTTTCAACAGAATTATGGTAAACTTTTGTGTTAGACAAACTAATACCATAACGATTACTATTTCGATTTCTATTACTCATTCGTATTAATTTGTTTTGTAGAAAATTTTATTAACACATACAAAAAGTTAGGTTTTTTATGAGAAAGTTGGAGTTGTAGTTGTTACATATGATTTAAACAATACAGTTTCTTGAAGACTCGACTACGCTATTCAGACTTTATCTAATGAAAAAGAGATTAAACAATTCGCTGAGCCAAAACCAATGACCCAAGTCACGGTGGCGAAACTAACTAGCGAAGCCGTAATATAAGGCCTAACAACCGGAGTTGTAGCGTTAAAATACGGGAAATTAAAATGCTTTGCGAGATATTTTCCGTACACTCGGATTTAATCTAACTACCAGATTACCAGTAATTGATATCTCAATATCAAGTGCCTTAGAATAAGGTAAATTGAATCGCAACTATACAAACCAGAGTGCTTATGAGAATATTTATATAAATTTTAATGAGAGTAATTAAATGTAAATAACATTCTTATAAAACAATAAGGGCGTTTAGATATGAAGTAGTATAATAAGGTATTCACAGATGGGGTGTATAATGTAATATAATAAATAAAAAAATAATCCGAATAAAAATAATAAAATAGATTTATAACGTTTCGAGTATATAGATGTTGCCAACTCAAATGAAAAATTACTTCCTTCACAGATATTGTTTCTCTAAAAGTTTTAGAAGAAATATGTTAAAATTTTTCCCCGTGGGATTTAGCTCCATTTATTACCAGGGAAACCACAAATAAGCAATTGCATGTTTTTTCTGAATGTTGAATGTTGCCATCTATAAACTATTTATAATTTTTAGAACAAATTAATAATTTTGGTATCGATTTGTTCCCAGCAAAAAACTACGAAATCAATGAACAAGAATATAAAAGAAGAACATCCTACCAATGACAACCATGGGTTAAAAAGGAACTTCTGCAGGTCTTTTGCACCACTAAGTACTTCCTTCCAATGACAACACAATGTTAAATTCATGACTTTTTCAGCTCTTTTTCAGTTCTGTTTTTGCTGGAGTTAGAAAACATTTTTTCATATTTTATCCTTCACGGCGCATTTTTACTATTGACGATTTTTTGTGCATATGTATAGCATATCTTGTTCTTTTTAGGACATATTTAACCCTTTTAGAGTATATTCTGAAATTATAAAGATAATTCCTTCAGACTTCATGAAATATTTTTTTCAAATTTGATTTAAATACAAATAATAAATTTTTAAAATTAATGGGTAACAAATTATCGTTGAGAAACTTGACTTGTACGAGTATTTTTTATACCCTACACCACCATAGGTGGTTGGGGTATTATGTGTTTTGTGCGAATATTGTAACGCAGTAAAAAAAATCTTTCTACTACCACCTTAAAGTATATCGATCTACATAGAATCACTTTCTGAGTCGATTTAACCCTGTCCGTCCGTCTGGTTGGCTGGCTTCCCATGTAAAGCTTGTGCACAAAGTACAGGTTGCAATTTTAAGTATAATTTAATGAAATTTGGTACGTATGTATTTTTTTGCACAAGGACAAAGCCTATTGATTTTGTTTATGATCAGTCTATTATTTCACCGAGCCCCCTTACAAATGTTCTCCCGGAATAGAGTTTTAACATTCAAAATTAACTTAAAAATTTAAATATTTTAATGAAATTTAATACAAACGAGTTATTTAAGCGCAAATCCGTGTGCCAAATTTCATGAAGATCGGTCTATAATTTACCATAGCTCACATATAAAGCCCCTGTTTCGAAAATCACTTTAACGTGCATAAATCCCATAAAAATGTTAATAATAATTTAATATTCAACACAAATAACATTTTTATAAGTATAAAATTTCATGAAGATCGGTGCCTAAATACATGAGAATCATCGACATAATATTCTGTATTAGTATTTTTTTATTTTTCACTTAATACAAATATAGGTCCATAATTGGCTTCTTCCCTAATTTTGGTACACATAGGCAATTGTGTAGGGTATCATATGGTCGGGCTTGTTTTTTTAATAATTTGGTTCATTGCTAAACTAATAGTAATGTCTAGTATCAGATGGATAAATATCAATGACATTTTTTTGAGATACAATAAAAAAAATGGCGAATTAATTTCGACACTTATGACAGAGTATAGTTTTGTTTTATTTTATAATGTTGAAATATTAATAAACCCTTTGTTTTGATGAAAATTAATAAAAACAATTTCGCATTTTTAAAGTATATTTTTCATTTAACTGACTATTTAAAGCGGACAAATACCATTTTCATAGAGCGTATTGTGATTTCCTGGGTTATTACAATAGAAATTTTCAACATGATGTTCTAAGATTCCATAATTGGCACAAAATTAACACTTTTTATAGCAATTTTGTGTTCATTTGATAGGGTATTGAAGATTAATTTTAACAATGGGTGTTATGCATAAATAAATTATCCCAAACCCATTTGCGGTTTATATTGATATACTATGCACTCTCGGCAGAGTGTTTCTTTTTTCATAAACCTTATTTACTTATTTGGTTAGTTTAAGAATATGGATATAGTTTTTTAAAGATTTTCAATTAATACGGTGGACTTTAATATAAGTAATATTCCAATACCTTGTTGCTCTTTTCTTCATACGCTTTTTAGATAATGTGAGACGTTACTGGCATATAGCTAGATGGGCTTTAAACTCCTTCAGTTATTTCACTAATTAGTTTTCAGAGTATTGATCCATTTATTTAATGATTTTATTTGTCTTAATCAGGCGCAGATCCACGGGGAGGGAAAAAAGAAAATTTCCCTTCCCAAAATGTTTAAGGAAGTAGTTGAGAAAATTATTCTATTTTCCGCACCCAAAAGCTTGACTTGATTGGTCTTAATCATATTTAGGTTGACCCATTAGATATCAGTCGTTTACGCGATATTTGAAATATGACAAACTCTGTGTTCATCTTTTCCTTAAGTTCACTTTCGGAAAGATTTTCGGATTTTGAATAGCTTACCAATTTCAAAAATCAAATTATTTCGTGAAATGAAACAATTTTTTGTTTTCTTTATCAATTTGATATTTTTGTTTAAATACATTTATTTTCCTTTATATGATAAGTTCTTCTTCATCTTTTTCTTTTAATATTATATTTAGTTTTTTTTTTTTTTTGCATACAAATATTTTATATTGTTAATTACTAATTTGCTATCAGTCTACTTTAAAAAATGTGATTATTTGTTGTTTTATTTTTGTTATATAATTAATGAATCGGTTTTGTTTTAATAACACATAGAAACTTTATTCATTTGGTTGATCTTTTCTTCTATTTTTGTTATAATTCTAACTGATTTGAAAGCAAAATTTTTATAATTATTAAAAATAACTAAATCTAAAACTTAATTAGAAAAATAATTTAAAAGAATCAAATTCTTTTATTACAACCCCATTATTATATGGTTTTTTTCATTTAAAAGTAAAAAAAAAAAACTTGTTTTAACTTATATATAATTTAAAATAAAAAAATTATATATTTTTAAAGAAAATTATACTTTTTACAAATACTTTTAATTAAGAGCAAAAACTTAATTATTAAATTAGTATTTAAGTGAGAAATGAATAGTGACAAAGTGTAGGTGATTAAGAAGTGAACAAAATTTTTTAAATTCTAAATTTTTGTAGTAGCTAAAACATCACAAACTATTTTTGTTAATAATTTTTTTTTTTTTTTAGTTTTGAGTTTAATATATAAAATTATTTAAAATTTTGAAGATTTTTTTTTTTTTGTAATGATTTTCTATTTTTTATGTAATTTAAAAAAGTTGTTGGTTTTTCAAAAAAGGATCCTTTTAACTTTACACTTTTTTTATTGTTTAAGTATAAGTAGATTTTGGTGGGTTATTAATAATATTATAATTTAATAAAAATTTATTTTCATTTGGAATATTGTTTAATATATATTTTTTTGGTTAAAAGAACAGTCTGACTTTAAGAATTTTTTTGATTATTATTATAATTTTAGTTTTTTTTTTCTTTAAAGGATATGGGAATTAAAAATGTTTTTTGTTTTAAAGTTATATTAAGTCTTTTCTTAAGGAGCCAATTATTTCTATATATGTATATAAATAACAATTGTATGGTTCTTTTATTAAAATGGCGGAAATATTTATTGGTTTGTTTGTAAGTGTATGTATTTCTTATAAGAAATTGACAGTTTTATTTTATTTTTATTTAATTTTCTTGTGGGTTTTTGTAGAACACTACTTTTGTTTATTAAATCTTAATTTAATAAGTTTAATTAGTTATTAGTTATTTTTTTTGCTTTTAAATTATAATTTAATTATGCCTTTACTTTCTGCTTTTTAATCAATTTTTCTTTATTCTTCTGCCAAAATTGCCTCAATTTTAAATTTTATTATTATTTGCATGACCATTATGATGATTTTGTTGCTGCTGCTGTTGTTGATGTTGCTGTTGTTGATGAACCTTATTAATAACCACATTCATATCAACGATAACAGCATCCGGTATAGTACAATTACTATCCAATTCAGTTTGTCCTTCTAAACTTACATGACCATTTGGTGTACTAATGGGAATTTCCTGTGCGCACAAACACAAAAATGTTAAATGCAAAAAAAAAAAAATATATAAATAAAAAATTCTTATTAGTAAAATAATTATTTGTAAAGGATTATAATATATTTAAAAAAAATAATAGAAATACTGTTGTTTTGCTATTTCTAGGCACCTCTAGCTTTAATCGTTTATCTGTAAGCGGTACTTATACGTTTTTAGTGAATTACAGAAATATATATTTCTGTTAAAAATTTATTTCTTTTTCTATTTCAAAAAAATACTTCACCTTTCGTACTGTGAGCGTCAAAAGAAACTGTACACCAGTGGCATTTATGTTTAAACTTTTATTNNACGCAGATCGTATTTGGTGTACTAATGGGAATTTCCTGTGCGCACAAACACAAAATGTTAAATGCAAAAAAATATATATAAATAAAAAATTCTTATTAGTAAAATAATTATTTGTAAAGGATTATAATATATTTAAACAAAAAATAATAGAAATACTGTTGTTTTGTTATTTCTAGGCACCTCTAGCTTTAATCGTTTATCTGTAAGCGGTACTTATACGTTTTTAGTGAATTACAGAAATATATATTTCTGTTAAAAATTTATTTCTTTTTTCTATTTCAAAAAAATACTTCACCTTTCGTATATACAGTTTTTTTGAAAGTATAAACGAAATAACTTTATTTATTACCTGATAAAGGACAGCAGCATCAAGAGCCATTAATTCCTTGCGTGAAAGCTCTTCTACTACAGCAGCTGTATAGCAATCCCCCAACATATTATTTGTAGTACGTATACGGTCACTAAAAGGGGAGAAAAAAAGAAAATAATACAATATTTTATAAAAGTAAAATAAAAAGGAAGGTTAATTTAACTTTCAACTTCATAGCCTATTTTGAAATTATTATTTTTTTAATAATTTTCTTTCCTACATATGCAAAAAATCCAAATGTTGAAGTACAATTATCATTTTAAGCATTAGATATATTATATTTATATATAATACTTAAAATTATCTATGATATATCATATACCATAGATGAGTTTGCATATTTTTCAAGTTCTTTCTAATTACTTTTACTATTTTTTACTATTTCATATTTGAAATGGTAAATTATCTCATATTATCCCAGAATAACTAAAAGATAATTTTTCCTTCTCTACAACATTTTTATACATTTCAATTCATTAAATATTAAATAATTTATCTCGACAATTATAAGATATTTAAAAGTTGTTTATAATATTATGATTGCTGAAATAATTTATATTATTACAGCAACCATATTATAGTAGCTGTACATTTCCGTACTACACATGAAATATATTTATCACCATAATTTGTATTATGCTTTGCTGCCTTATATTACAATTTCTGTTTGATACACAATTGTTAGTGAGTTACGGAAAATTTGTTTGGTTTATTTTAACGGTTAAATAATTCCAGTTATCATATTAATAAACATATAATAGTAATCAATGACAAGATTTTTTTCTCCTATAAGAAGAAAAAAAACAAACTAATATCATCAAAACTTACAAGTTAAAATGGTAGAATAAAAAGAAAACTATAATTATTATAATAAAATTTAAAAAATAAAATACTTACACAAACCAATCAACGGCAAATAACAATGTAACATCCTGAACCGGTGCATCGATTGCCGTCAAAACCACCAATAGTAAAACCAAAGCAGCACTGGGAACACTGGCCGAACTCATAGAGGCTGCAGTCGATGTCAAGAGTACCGTGACAAGTTCACCAAAACCCAAAGTCATGCCACTCATTTGAGCAATAAATATCGAAGCAATTGAGATGAATAGAGCAGTACCATCCATATTGACATTACAGCCAATGGGTAAAACGAAACGTGTTATACGTTGATCCACACGTAACTTATCATTCATGCAACGGAATGTTACAGGAAGTGCAGCAGCACTAAACCACCAACATATATTGTATAGTAGAGATATGAATGGATATAAAAATGGATGGATGGATGGATAGAGATGGTTGTTTGGTTGTTGTAAAGTTGTTGATCATTTAATAAATTGTATTATCACCCAATATTGAAGTATCACAGATTGTTGTAGTTGTTTGTTGTATATTAAGATGTCAATCAGTCATTTTGAATCACAGTCAAGTCATTAGTTTTTAATGTTAAATATTTTTTTCATAGGTTTTTTTGTTACAATTAATTGTTTATGTTTTTTTAGTATTTTTTTAGTTTTAGGTTGGGAAAATCATTAAACAATTTTCACATATTTGTTATAATTATTTTTTTAATAATTTTGGAGTTTTGTTTTTTTGTTTTGAAAAAAGTTTGCGAAAAAAAATCGGAATCAAATCAAAATGTTGCATAAATACATATAAGTAAAAACCAAAAAGAAGGAAAGAAATATTTGTAGCAAATGAACAGTGTTGGTTGTTTTAAGGTTAAATATTAAATGAATTTTTGTTGTGTTTTTTTTAATGTAAAATAACGAATTATTAGGCGGCATCGTTAGAGTTGTGCGTAACGTTGCCACCTTCTAATTTTTTTTTTTTTTTTTTTTCGTTTTCAAATATTCATAGTTTTAAAAAATAATTTTAAATATATATATATAAAGAGAGATAGAGTTAAAGATATAAATATGGCTTACGTTGAAGCTGTCGCAAATGCAGTTAGCATGGCTTGTATTAATCCTGCATAGAACTTAAAGGGATTGCGACGCACGAATACATAATAGATGGCTTGCATGATGACCAACTGATACAAGACGACACCCACGGCTACCGTTAGTATGAACCACATCAATTGAGCCATCACTAAATGTAGATCGTTAACGCTCAATATTTTGCCCGCTATCACCGAACTTATGCCCACAGGCGTAAGCCACATAACACAGGTGACCATTTTCATGACAACTTCAAAGACGGCTGCAAAAAAATCAACCACTACTTGTCCTTTTTGACCAATAGTGCCAAGGAATGTGCCAAAAACTAAACAAAAGAATACAATGCCCAATGTATTGGTGCCGCTACGATATTGGATAACACGTATGAGTTGTGGTTCTTCTGTATCTACATCAGAGTCTAAGGTATCATCAGTACCATCACCACTACCACCACCGCCGCCGGCACTAATGCCAATTAGAGCGGTATTGTTGACAGTTTCATTAAATGTATTAATTATTGAAGGTTTAGGCAGATAAACAGTGTGCGCTTGTTGAAATGAGGCTTGGAATAAGTTATCCGGAAAGACGTTTCTGAAAAGAGAAGAAAATTGTGTTTTTAGTCATATATTAAATGGGATCTATATTCTTCAATGATTTTTTCGACATTTTATACGTCTTTTTTCTGATAGGATCGTTGAACCCCTACTATGAATGGATATTTGTATGAAATCTGCTTAAAATAGTGGACTTTTCACAACAAATTTCAATACACATTACTTTTGGATCAAAAAAAACTTGCTTAAGCGTTTTACCGGGACTGATAGTCGTTGCATTGACTCAGAAATTGATTCTAAGCTATCACGTTGTAACCTAATACCACCCCCTTTGGAGACGATATAGGGAATTTATTTTTATTTTTTAAATAAGCCTCAAATGTCGCTAAATTGTTTTTAAAAATTTGATATATGCAATATATAAGTGTAAATTTTTAATAACATATTTTAGGGGTTTCGTACAAAACAAAAAAACGATGCAGTGTTGCCAGAATAATCGAAAAGTGCTAAGTTTATAAAAGGAATCAACAGTTGTGTAAAGGCAAAATATACAATATTGTAACTTATTATGCTTTAAATTAAACTAATTCGCTTGAGACAATCTTAAGAATTTTGGAATATTTTGTACATATGTTTTTAAGTACGTAGTTATAACGATAATAAATGGCAGCACAATGATATTTGATGAACACGCCAAAAAGTAAGTTTGTTGGCAATGCTTCTGGTTTAAATCTTTACTAAGCCAGGAGAAATATTTATGCATATTTTATGAACTACCCTATAAACAATAATTATTTAGTCAAGACTAAAACCTTTATATATATTTTATAGCAACATAAACATAATTTTCCTAAGGTGTATATAAAAATGTCTCCATCTCACTCACCTTCCCAAATCCAATAAACTATCCAATAAATTCACAGCCCTTTTATCCGTGGAACGATCTGTTGTATTATGTAAATCCGGGTCTCCTGGATGTATTAGCATAACCAATGCAATACCCAAGGCGGCATTCAATAGCGAGGTGGAAGCAAAATACACTAACGTTCTCAATGCTATTTTACCATTCATTCGAGCATTCAAACTAGCCGAGCCGGCAATAAGACTTGATATGACCAAGGGTAAAATCATCAATTTTAAAACACGCATAAATAATTCGCCCGGATAAGAGATCAACATTATAGAGTCTTCATGCAGATGTAGAGGACGAAGAGAGAAACCTAAAGAAGGAAAGAAAGAGAAAATTAAAATTGTATTTTTATTATAAATGGTAAAAAATTTTCAAGTACATTAAGTACATTAATCTTAATATAAATGATGCTAGAAGTAGATTAGTTAAACCAATTGTTTATAATTTATTATAGTAGACTGACAGTTGTTTAAAGGAATTTATTATTAAAAATATAAATTAAATTCTAATAATTTAAGTTCAATAAAATAATTTAAAGGAAATATTGAAAATAATTACGAAATAATTTGTTTATACTTTTAAAATAATTTTAAAATATATAGTAACCATTCTTTAACATATCTGCTAAACAATACCATTATTCAAAGGTTTTTCATTTTTGTTTTCCATGAATACTTGCTTAGCCTGAAATGACTTGTACATTATTACACTTGTATATGTGTCTGCTAAAAAAAACATTAATAAAAAGGGAAACGGATATAAGACATGCATAGTGTATGTATGTATATATGAGGAAATTTTAAACGTGCTGGATAACTTGATAAATTTTTCTTTAGCATGACCTATTTTTCTTTTCCTGTCGATTTTATTCTTCTAACTAATATAAAAAAGAAAAAAAAAAAAAACACTTACGAAAAAAGGAATTGCTGCCTCTTGAAGTAGAATAAGTAGAATATATCCTCATATTGTAATTGTATTAATATCGAGATAGATACTCGTACCATATGCTATAATTTACATTGAACTTGAATAGTTTTTCGCAGTTTTATGCCAATATCCTGTAGTTTTTCTTATTATTATTTGTATTGCAAATACTTAACTGCAAGTGCACTTCACATGTGCATTCGAGTGTTATTTAATAAATTCACATTGGCTAAAGGCGCGTGTGTGGGTGTATATTTTTATAACAATGTTGTATTAGTTAGAAACATGCTTGGCAAAGTAAATGTACATATGTTTATAAAACAGATATATGTAGGTGTATGTATTTGTGTATATATTCTAGTAAATGTATTAAAGTGTCAATAAATCATGTGCTTAATATTGATTACACTTTAATCTCCTGTGGCGGTGTATAGACGATTTCTTTAATCTAACTATTCATGTAAAAATATAATTTAGTTTTAAATAGTTATTAGTTATGCTTAAGATAAAAACGACTTTTATATACCCTTTGCTTTAATTGTAAGTTATTTTTATTTTCTAGAAACTTATAAAAGAGTTCGTATTAATGTAAAGAATATTCAACCATGAACTTGAAACTATAAGTTCTATAAAATTTTTAATTTTTATGAAAACGAAATAAATGTATGAAATGTGTTTTATTACAATCAGATTATTTTTATATTTAAGACGAGTCTAATATAACTACTTCTTACAACAACTTTCATCTTATATAGATGATAAAAATACTTTTAAATTTTAATTATCCTTAATCCTTGAATTATTTTTATGAAATTTAAATGATGTATATGTGTATTTGTAGAAACATCAATGAAGAAGTAGAAACGGATACTAATTATTTTCTTGTATTTCTTTGTCGGGATTCACACAGCAAGTTTTCTTGCTGCAATTCCTTATTCTTAGGAAGTACAGGAGAAGGTTATACCAAGTTTATAGATAATAAAATTTTTATGTGAGATATTTTTAACTTTTTTTTCATTTATTAACTATTAATAATTATCAAAAAACTCAACTGCTTTAATTTAAGTATTCAAAAGTATTCTTAACACTTTCTTGTCCTTCAAAAAATTATATTTATTACAAGTTTTACTACAAACATATGTATAACACTCTTCCTTCATAATATTACATATAAAATTCCTTTTCCTATATAATAACTACCATACCTTTTGAAATTATATGTAGTTATTATTGCTACACATAGCAAATTATTTTGAAATTAACTACACTAGAGGCAAATAAATAATAAAACTGAAGTATTGTATGCGTGTTGCTGCCATATATGTTTGTCACTTAAATTAAATGCTATAAATAGTAATTTAAATTACAAATGTTTACGATTTTTTTCATCAATTTTATTGCGACATTGCGTGTTTTAATTTATTGTTACAAAAGGGTCAAATATCTAGCTAATAACTTTATACCAGAGCATAAAATATCTAAATAGCAGCAGTTAATTAAAAATAAAATTCTAAAGCAGAAAAAATAATAATTTAACAATTATGTATATAATTCCTTTGAATGTCATTCTTATTTGAAAATATTGCAAGATTTAATATTAAATACATAATAAGTTTCTAAATGAATTTTAATTCAATTTTTAATAAGAAATAATAATGAGTTTTTAAATTTAATTAAGTTTTCTTGGAATAATTGAAAATGTTACTTAATTATTAAAAGAGAAATATTTTTAAAGGTCACATTAATTATAATAATATTTTCTTTAATAATTATGTTCATTTAGTTATATTAATGAGTTATTTTTCCTTTTTATTTTAATGTCAATCATTTTGAATGTTTTAGTTTTATTTAGTGAAAAATTGTGTATAAATGTTTATTATATAAAATTGATATAGTAATCTTTTTTTTCTTATCATTTAAATGACATATGATAGTTAATGACAATTTAGTGATTTATTTGTATATCTACTAATATTGATCGTTTTTTGTCTGGTTGTTATCTAACTTGGCTAACATTGCAATCAAATAATAAACAAAAGGTGTTAAGAATAATATGAGTAAATATTCAAAGGGTTGTGTAATATAATTTGTACGAAATATGAGTTGATTTGAAAACGGAGCAATTACAAATATATATTGATATGGAAATATATAACATAATTAACTTTAGAACTTATACACTTATTTTAGCCGAGTTAAATTATTCCTTTGCAAGTAAATATTTTCTATATAAAGCGAGAGTATTTTGAGATATTTGTGAAGAAATGTATATGTATGTACATTAGGGTGATCCCGTTTGTATGGAGAAAAAACAAGTTATCGATGTTCCCAACTCAATTGTTAGTCTAATTCATTCTAAGACATTGTTTCTCAAAATATTAGTCCTGACATTAGCCATTATGAAATGGATCCAAATGAAAAAGGTTCTTCTTTGAGTTTTTTTGGATCTTTTTCATATTTCCGTGAAAAGAACCATGTATATATATGTACATTAGGGTTGACTCGTTTGTATGGAGATAAAACAAATGTTTGTCTACTTCATTCAAAGATATCGTTTCTCAAAATTCTTGTCCTGACATTATTTATTATGAAATGGATCCAAATGAAAAAAGGTTCTTCTTCGAGTTTTCTTCTTCTTATAAAATTTAAACAAGTTTGAAACATATAACGATGTTTTAGAAGTATACTTTCATTTTAGCTGGGAACATCGACACTTTTCAATTTGAAACCACCCTAACGTACATATACTGTTATAGCTTGGTTAGCTTGAAATGTTTATATGTTATGTAAAACTAGTAACAATTTTTCAAAAAAGATTTCATACAGGAAAGAATCGATGTGTTATTTAAACGATGCAGCATAAAATATTAACAAACGAGAGAAGAAGGTATAGTCGGTCAAGACCGACCATATTATACCCTACACCATTGCCTATATGTACCAAAATTCGGGAAGGAGCCAANNAAAATTCGGAAAGGGGCCAATTATGGACCTATACGTGTATTAATTGGAAAATAAAAATATATTATTACAGAATATTACGTCGATACTAAGATTCACATGTATATATGCACTTACTGGTTATTCCCGACATTGGGTCTTATATGGTCAATTATGGACCGATCTTCATGAAATTTTCACGGTCACTTATACATATATAAATGTTATATGTGTCGAATATTGAATTAATATTAACATTTTTATGGGATGTATGCACGTTAAAGTGATTTTCGAAAGGGGGTTCATATGGGAGCTATGGTAAATTATTGACCGATCTTCATGAAATTTGACACATAGATTTATGCTTACATAGAACTTATTTCTGTTAAATTTCATTAAAATATAATTTTTAAGGTATTTTTGAGTGTTAAAACTTTATTCCGGGAGAACATTCGTATGGGGGCTAGGTGAAATAATGGGCCG
>MINK01175501.1:0-16489 GCA_001735545.1 Phormia regina | reverse complement strand
TCAATAATCTAAAATTGGAAATTAGTACTGGAACAGTTAGCCGCAGGGCAAATGAGGCTCTCGGTGTCTTGTGAAAAAACCTCTCATTTCTAAAAAGAATCGCTCAGCTCGAATTCAATTTGCCAGAGATCATTTAAATTGGACATATTATAAAAGATACAATGACTGATATAGGATACAGAACAATTTTAAACGATGTAATGTATCCATACGCTGAGGAAAATATGCCGCTAGTTTGGAGATTCCAACACACCTCTAGGATTGTAACCGAGTGGTTACAATCCAATGAGGTACTTATTTTAAAGTGGCCTACCCAATCACCAGATCTCAATCCCATAGAAAATCTATGGAAAATAGTAGATGGTAAAATACGGACTCAAAATTACACCAGAAAGGAAGATTTATAGTCTCCTTTTTAAAGAAGACTATTGACTCTTTAATTGGTTCAATGCATCGTCGTTGTAAAAAGTACTTAAAAACAAAGGATACCCAACGAAAAACTGACTTATTCAAAACTTCAGACCATATTTGTTAAGATAATACCTTAGTTTCCATTGTTTTATGAATAATTTTAATTTTGTTTTATATTATTAGAATTTAATAATTTATGTTCTTAATTTTTTGTTTATTTAAGTAAATAAAATCATATACAAATTATGTACTCCAAAAAAATTAAAAATTTTTTTAAATTTATTTTGAATTTTGTTCTATTTATAAAAAATTAGGAAAAGTTTCCATTGTATTGTCAACCACTGTACATATCTAATTTAAATTGTTTAAATATTTACCCTACAAACATTTGCAAGATAACTTCCTGAAAGATATTTACACAATATCTTCTTATTATTTAGATGGAAATCGCCAAAGCAATATTTTTATATTATATTTTTATCAGTTTAGAGATGAGTTTGATATCCCATTGAAATCATCTAGAAGAAATTGACACAATAAATACTTTTATTTTTCAGTCACATTTTTTCATTTGCGGAACAATTATTTAGAAATGTATCTTAAGTCTTATGTAAATATTGCTTAGATGTATCGCCAGTGATGCACAATCTCTCCAGATGGAATATGAACATTGCGGCAATAAATTTGTTCTTAAAAACAATACATTAGTTGAAATCACTTTCTTATTATTTTGCTTGTATGATATGCTCTTAAATACGGTTTTTCTATTAAAATATAAATATTAGTTGTTGATTCTAAAATATGCTGTATCGATTGTTGTTTTTTTTTATTATTTATATTGGAATCTATTTTGTTATTGCTAATAATTTAATTACTTTAAAAATTTTGGTATCGAATCGCTATTCTAAAAATAATGTTCGCTCAAAAAAACCTATTATTTATACTAGGGATTACAATTTGAGGGTTCCTACTAGAATGACAAAAATAACTTAGGAATCACACGTTTTATATATGGAAAAAGAAAATCAAATTAAATAACGGTAAGAAATTATGAAACGAACGGCCAATAAAATCTTTTAATAGAAATAAATAATAATAATGATGATGATAATTATAATAATCTTTAGCCCGTATAATATCTGAAGCATTTATAAAGCATGTATTGGGTGCACTTTAACACGGTGTGGCAAGTAAACATTCGTAGAATAAAGTTGTCGAAATTTATATATAATAGAGTTACGTTACTGATCATCATCCCACAGCCCAAACGGCTGAAGCTAGAGAGACGAAATTTGGAACGTAGGTAGGTCTCACTCCATATAGATCCAATAAGAAGGGATTTTTGGAAATTTGAATATTTAGGAAGTAAAAACGCGAAAAATCGGTAACTTTATAACTCCCAAACTAATAATGAACTGTATTTTGGTACCAAAAGTACTTTTTTCATAAAACATTTTTTTATATTTATTGAAATATTCATATGAAGTTTTTAATATGGGATACTACTAAAAATATGTTTTGCAAAAGGTTTTCATGATTTTATGCTTTAATAGATTCATAATTTTAACATTTTGCAAACTAACATATTAAATTTATATACTAAAATGTAATATTTCATTCGCGAAATAGAGCGAAAAGTATTAAAAATTTATAAATTAAAATTCAAATATTAAAAAAAAACTGAATTTTTGTCATAATACAACTTAAAGAAATTGTTAAAGAATGTCTTCTTCTATCGTCACCGAAAATACAAACAACAAATCATTAAAATTTTTCAATTTGGATTTTTGATGAATTTGATATTTTATTTACCTTAAATACGTGTAATTGGAAGTTTTCAGACTTATAGTTTTTACGATCATAACGAATAAATTTTTTATTGAAAAATTATTGTACAATCAACAAGCTTTATAAATCAATTCAATTGTTAGATTTTAACAAAATTAAAAAAACACAACCCAGCAATATTCGAAACAAAAATACAAACAGAAAAACTTTAAAATATTTCGTTTACATTTGAAATGTGGAATAAATATTTCTTTAAATATTATAATTTAATATTTTTTTTATTTTGGTCACGAAGGCTTTGTATTACATATTTTGTAAATAAATAAATAAATAATATTAAAATTTTTCTAGACGTACAATTTATTAAACACCTTAGTTTTATTTCCCCTGAAAAAAAAAAGTAAAAAGAAAGCGTGAAAAAATAAAATAATTGTTAACAAATTGAAATTATAAAAATTTGAAAAAAAAATTTAAAAATAATCTGCATAATAAATTCTGTGTAGGGAAAAACATACATTTTAAATTTTTCAAGAAATAATTATTGTTTATTTGAATTGTAAACTAAATATATTTATTATTTGTTTTTTTTTTTTTTTCAATGTTCAATTGTTTGACTTTACAAGACTTGAAAATCATAACTCTCCCTGATAATTCTACCTTATTTAGTTCTTTCATGGTAATATTGATTTAAATGAATATTATTTCTAAAGTGAACATTCTCACGCATACTACGTAATAATAATAATTAAGTACTTAAATATATAAAAACTGAATCACTCTAAATGGGAATTACCTTATCATTTACATACTTTAACCTCGCTTGTATATATTAATTTACTATCTATTAGTTATTTATATAAAAATTTATATTGTGTTTAACAAACGTTTACTCTCCAATGAGGCAAAACAGTAACGAAATACTGCAATTATAAAAAAATATTTGTCCCTATAACAAATTAAATAGATATATACATAAATAAGTAAATAAGAAATCGAACCTTTAACGTTATTACTATTTTTTTTATTTTTTTATTTAATATTGTTTTCGGTTATCAACAAAATGAAATCCATATTTGATACATTTAATACAAAAAACAAAACTAAAAATAAATTGAATGAAACTTTTGATATTTCAGGAATGAATATAAACGAGTTTATAAGTCTCTACTGAGAGGTTGTCTTAAACGACCACAACGTAATCAACAAAACCTACCAGCAAATTGTGTAGACTGTGAGAACACACGAAAATACGTTAAAAATTCAATCGAACTATTTCATCATTTTTCAAATCCATCTTTAAATCGACGTTGGATATGTGATAGATGCGACACAGATAATAATTCGGTTACATGGCACTGTTTGATTTGCGATACAGTCAGCTATTTGGCACCAATTTACAAGGAAACTCTAAGTCATCGTAAATTACCGCCACATCATAAGCAATCAAGTTTTGAAGGAGGTCAACATTTTGACAACAAATCAAAACGTAATCTTAAGAAAACACCATATTTTCGTAGGACACAAAGTTTAACAACGGAAAAATCATTCTCATGTCGAAGTTGTCATATATGCTTTGTCAACAATCGTAAAGATATATTCAATTTACCGGAAACATTTATGAATAAATATTCTTCCAATAGTGGAGCTCAAAGCTCAGATGAAATATTTGGTGAGCAAAAGAAAATTTATTGTTGTATCTAGATTGTTGCATTTGTTTTTTTTTTATTTATTTATTTTCTTAAAATATTCATATACATAATTTATTTTATTGTTTTTCTGTTATTGTGTACCATTAATGTTATATCTAAATATATAATTGTATTAAGTAAAGTAAATTTTTATTATAATTGATTAAAATATAAACACATCAAAATTGGATTATTGGACCAATATACAAATTTTAATGTTTATCAAGAAATAATGTTTGCTTTAATAGAGTTTTGTAAGATATTTTAAATTACTATCTCTAATTCTCTTCTAATAATCGCATACACTTGGTGAGTCAAGTCATTGTTTTCTCCCCCTGTTAATAATTGAGACACAATTTCTCCTGCTCAGAAAAAGCAGATGTGTACTCTTAAGGAGATCTAAATTTTTTCTAATACGAGAAGGCCATGTTAAAATATGGAAATTATTGTGAAATATTATAAAAAAAACTTTAAATTTCTTTCGAAAATGTGAAAAGCATAAAGAGAGTTCAAAGAATATTTATAGAAATTCAGTTTTTGTTTGCACAATATGATTTTTATTTTCGTACATCTTTAGTTTTATTGAAAAAATATTTAATAAAGTTTTAAAAAATAAGAATATAATGTTTATGTTATTGAATCTTTAGGAAGTACATTTGGACAATTGCCACCATTACAACAGCAGTCGTCAAGACGTTTAAATCAATTGGTTGGTGGCAAAGACACAATATGTCGGAAGAATAATCAGAATCGAGAACCAAAATGTAATTTTACTATAACAACTTTGTCGCGAACCAATAAGGCGGTAAATGATACTAAGAAATTTACCATTCCACGTAATAGTGTGTTCATTGCTGTCAATGATTGTTGGGCAACAAAAGATTCGGACATAATTAATAAAGGGGTGGTGGGTGGTTGTGGAAAAACAGGTGGCACTGTAAGCGGTGGTTTTGGAGTCACAGATGCATGTAATGTTGTGGGTGGCTGTGATGAAAAGAGAAGACATCGCCAACCCGTTATAAAGGCTGAATCTTTGCCTCAATATTGTGATAAAAGCGATAGTATCGAACGAAAATCCATTCAGAGACGTAGTTCGAACGAAAGTGCTAATATTGGTGGAGTGATTAGTGGTGGAATATGTTATGCAACATTTAGCAAAGGAATGTATAAACCACAGCACATTTATGAGAATGACTGTATTATACAGAGATCGCCAGCAACATCAGCTGGTCGTAGTTGTGTTCCATCAGCAACGAAACCTACAACACCAATGTCGTTGCAATGTACAGATTTCTCGGATGATAATGGTAGTAATGGGACTGGATCTGGTAGTACCAGTGCTACTAATCATCCGTTATATGCAGTTGTTAATAAAAACAACAAGTCAAAAAATAAACAATCAAGTGAATTAATTGCCGCAGCTGCACTTTTAAAACAACAACAACAACAGCAAACCGTAAATGATTGTACACCAACGAATAATTTATTGTTAAACAATAATAACAATACTACCAATAGTAATAGTAACAACAATATTAAATTAAAAACAAATAACCATCCTTCCAGTTCTGTAATTTGTCCTTCAGACAGCACGTCCGATATCATGGGCAATATGTTACAAAACGAATCGACCATTCTAGAGGGAAATGGTGGTGATCATCAACATCATCATCACCACCAACAGCAGCAGCAGCAGCAGCAACAACATCATTATTTACATCAAGGTTTAGCGCCCAACAAGAATGCTATATCTTCACAATCATTTGATCCAATGATAACGACAACATCTATTACAGCTGATATGAGAAGTGACAGCAATGCTGAACATTCCATATATGCCAAAGTATGGAAAGGTCCACGCAAGACCAGTGAATCCAAAATGTATGACAAATATACAAAAATTTAAAACTTTAATATTCTCTCCTTTTTTGTTATTAATTTAATTGTCTTTTAACTGAGTTTTTAATATTTCTTTTGTTTTTTTTTTGTTTTATATTTGAATAAAATATTAACTTCTACTAAACAAAAACATATTTTTTTGGAAATAATTTGTATTTTGGTAAATCAAACTTTAAATGTTTTTATTTGCTTGATTTCATTTTATTTCTTTTTATTTATAAATATTAACTGCCCTTATAAAATTTGTTAATTTGTTAATCCATTTCATTATTCATTACATCGATATATTTTAATTACAGATCTAATGCTCCAACATCTTCGTCAAACCGTATTGGTGATAATATAGGTGGATCTGCGGCCAGTGCCCGAACTGACAATAATTCAATTCCAAATTCGCGTAGAATGTGGACTTGTACAAACTGTTCCTATGCATACAATCGTATGTGGACTGAACGTTGCGAAATTTGTGAAAATCTGCGTACTCAACCCTCGTTAACTCAACCTAATTTAATAACAGTTACCAAAACAGATACAGCAACAACGACTGGTATGTAAATTTGAATATTTTTTAACAGGAATAATAAATTTCATTGACTCTTTTGCCGTTATCTGAGTTAAAAATAAATCCTTGTTTTCTATGAAAATAATTGAAAAAAAATTAACGATTTTAAGTTTAAATTTAGAAAAACTAAACTAATATTTGGAGAAATCAGATTAAAATTCAGAAAATGAAATAAATATTGAAAAAATTATAGTTTGCAATTAAAATTGAGATTTCAAAGAAAATATTGATATTATACAAATTGAAAAAATTAATCAAGCATGTGGAAGATTTTGAAGGGTAGTGGAGTTACTAGTGATAATGAATTTATTTCTGATTGTGATGTTAATGAGGTCAATAGCTATTTTATTAATGTTAGTGATTTTAATAATGATGTTATTGACTTTGACTATATTAATTATGCTGATGAGTCCTTTTCTGAATTTGAAATTTTTAATGCTTTGTGTAAGATTAAGTCGAAATGTGTTGGAACTGATTTCATTCCTATACGATTTATTAAAATTATTTTTCTCATATCTCGCATTTTCTTGTGCATCACATTAATTTCATTTTGACATCATCCACTTTTCCTTCGATATGGAAGACTGCAAGTCAAGAGGCCAATATCTATTCTACCGTCTTTATCGAAGATTCTTGAACAATTAATGAAAGATCAAATGCTTACTTTTGTTCAGAATCGTATCTCTTCTTCCCAGTATGTTTTTCGACGTGGTCATTGTACATCTTCATTATTGCTTAATCTAAGCAATGAATAATGGGAATCTTGCTGTCATGGTTTCCTTAGATTTGACAAAGGTGTTTAATTCTGTAGATTTCTCCATATTAATTGACAAACTAAGGAACTTCTTTTCATTTTCTAAATCTGCGTGTACACTTATTTTCTCTTACTTATGTGATGGGTCTCAATTTGAGGATATTGGTGGTATATATTCCAATATTCTACCTCTTAAATTTGGTGTCCCTCAGGGTTCGGTATTAGGTCCACTTCTATTTATTTTATATATTAATGATCTACCTAACTGTTATAGTCTAAAACGAGGCTATTGTATTTCGTAATGTTTGATTTGAATTTGAGTATTGTTAATTACATGGCTCTCTGAATTTTGTAGATAGATTGGATGTTTAGGTGTTTTAACTCGACAGGCGTTTGTCTATTTGATTTACCATATTTGATCGAATTAGTTTTAAAAGTTGTTGGTTATTTTGCGTTAGCTTTATTCTCTTGCTGTTTATTTACCTTTTGGACTAGTATTTAGTTGATTCATGGCCACTTTGATGACTTCATGTGTTGTATGGACTGAGTTTGTATGGGTGTGTCCTACTTCTATAGAACATTACAGCTAACCGTATTACGAATATGATGCTCGTTTATGTATACAATGTTTTCTCTTCGAACGCATATCTCTGGAATTATTAGGAATTTTATTTTCATATCGTAATATGTAAATGTTTTTTAAGTTTATTAAAACTGGTGCCTCAGTACAGCTTGAATCTGAGTTCCTTTCGCCTTCTTCCTAGAAATCCGCAAGTTAATATATTCAAGAATTGAGCCTCTGTTTTTGAGCGATCATTTCTTGTTTCGGAATTTCCCGTTGTTGAGCATTTTTTTGCAACTTGAACTGTTGTCTTATTTATTCTCATATCGAATAAGCATTTCGTTTAGTTATTAGATTATTTCGGTACTCTTTAGCTTTTTGCTGAATTACATTTGCAATTGTCGATATTGCTTTTTTTTATACTACTTATGTGACTCATGCTTTTTTTTTTATTATATATTCTGTCTGGGCGCCGTTTGAATTGGTGTAATGGAATATGAATGGAATTTGATTTCTATAGTTTTTTCATTTAATATATTAAGTATGAATAAGTTCATTATGGAACAACAAATAATTTCTTTTTGTTTGTTTTCTCCTTTCATTACAGTAACCATATTTTACGATTTTCTTGATTTTCTTGTGGTAAATTTTCGCGATCGTTTGCTTTTTGAATAAATTCCATCATATTATTTTGTTAGTGGGAAACTTAGTGCGCATTTCGCCCGTTTGCTTAATTTCTTTAGAAAACTAGATATATTAGAGTGAAAACTTTATAACTCGTATGTCTAAGAATCGTTTAACAAAAATATATGGAATATACTTTAGCTCTTGCTTTCTGGCCCAAGTTTTTATCAAACATATTCCGGGAAGTCTCTGAAACTATTTACACTCCCAATCTTAAGTCAAATCTCTAAAGGCTTTCCACTATAATTAACATAAATTAAGAACGTTAAGACCTTAAAACCCATAAACGAAATTGATCTGGCACTATGTGTGTGAATTATTGTTGGATAATTAAGACAAAAAAATTATTATTTAAGTTTGAAGATGATTTTACCCTCTTCTGTGCGCCCATTAAATTTACCTATATAGCATATACTAATTGGACATCGTTTAATCGACATGGATAGTGATTTCAAACTCGAGTGGTGTATGTAATATCACAATCGAAACGCAAGGGAAAAATGACAAGTGACTTCAAACAAAGACACATGGATTTTCATTTGTGAGCCAATTATCATTTTATGAAGTTCTTGCTTCTTTAAACATTTATGTAACTAATATAAATTCTGAACATGAAATATTAAAACCGTATTTTCGTGGTGTAATCTATTCTTTTATTTATTATTTCATTATTTAATTATTTTTATTTAAACATAAACAACGTGTAATCTTCCATAACAACTAGTCTCCACGTATGTTAGGAAATAAATTATTATTTAAGCTCATGTTTAATGTGGTTTTGTTTAGAGAATAACTATTCAAAGAAGCATCGATTGGATCCCAATGATACAGGCACGGTGCAGGTGTTATATGTTTGAGGGAAAGCGTTCACAGGCCCTTCAGATAGTTGTGTGTTTTCCAGGCAGAAATTTAAGTATCCTAAAGGCCATAGAATGATTGCAAGGAACTTGTAGAATACGGAGGTTATCCTGTTATGGATAGCTATGCGGTTAGTTAGGACTGTTTAGAAGGGCTCTTAGGAGACTTGATGGGCAAACTATTCATATTAACGGGCAATGAGTAGCCGCATGAATTGGCTACGGAACGGCTATCTTTTGGATGGTGCCTGCATCGTAGGCTTTTACTTCAGGTTGATTAGAGAGTGGCATCAGGATGAACCATCCTCATTGGAATCGTAGAGCGACTTGCAGTTGTCAGGACCCTATGGCCAAACAGGACCCATATGGCAGATACAAATCTACTATTGGGCATGAAAAGGGGAAACCTGAAAACCATGATAGACATCCTAACAGGTCATTGTCCAATAGAGGGAATGATGTGGAATTGGGAGATAGGTTCCTCCGGTCTTTGCAGGATGTGCGAAGATGATGAGGAAATAGTGAGAGTGGAGCATATGTTATGTCACTGTCCATGTCTACAACGGAGTAGGCAGAAATGACAAGGCAGCTGATTCGTCGACGAATTAGATAGCTTATCAGGAATGGAGATGAGTAGTTTAATAGGATTTGTCATGGGAATAGGCTGGCTAAAAAGGATGCCGTTGGCTTACGGCAAATGAAGTAGGGCGGTAATATCTCCCTCCTTCAATTCTTTTCTGTTCTTTCCTTGGTTGCAGCTTTCTGACTTCCTTTCATTTCTTTTCTCTCAATAATTTCTTCGAAGGGACTCACAATGGACCTCCAAGGTCTGCGAGTGGATGCACAGGAACTCTTTCGAGTACTGTGCAACCCTTCTCTATATTAAAAAAATATTTGGATGACTGTTACAATTCAGCGTACACAACCGGAACCAAACTGCTTTAGTGTATTTTAATTTTATATTTATCGGTGCGAAAACTAAATTATTTTGTTAAAATAAAGAAGTTAAAACCGATTTTGAACACATTTATTTTTAATTTTAACTAGTTACTTAATTGAATTTTTAATATATTAATCCAATTTAAATTTAAATCTACAATTATTTTCTTTACAGAAAATATACAAAGATCTATCGAAACATGGACATGTAAAAAATGTACTCTAGTCAACTCAACGAAAGATCACGCCTGTATCGTATGCGGAGGTTCTAAATTAAAAAGTATATCATCTGTAGAAGATATGACACTGCGTAAGGGAGAATTTTGGACTTGCTCACAATGTACTTTGAAAAATTCATTAGCTTTTGGAGTATGTAGCGCCTGTAAAGCTGTTCGAACACTGCCGATTGAAAGTGATAGAGAGCGTATTGTAGTTCCAATACCGGAAGGTAAATAGATTAAAATAATTAAACACATTTTTTCTTTTATTTATATATCTTTTTAAATGATTTAGAATTACATCGTAGTATGAATCATGGTGGAGTTGCAGGTAATACTTTTATTTCGGATGCCATTACACCGCCAACTGCTCAGCAGCGAATAATACCAGCCAGTGTTACTCCAACCACAAATCTTCAACTTCCGCCTATTCGGACTTCTAGAAGTCCCTCGCCGCGTCAAAATCGTTCAGCTTCCGGAGCAATTCCTAAGCGGCACAGCACGGGTGGCGGTGCCGGTATTGTGTCGCGCAATACAACAACACCTATTGCTACAACATCGGGCAGCAATGGCAGTGCTGGCAGCAGTAGTAGTCAGTCTGGTAGTCAGCAGCTGAGTCGTCATAATTCGGGAGGAAGTTCTGTAAAAACTTGGCAATGTCCAGCATGCACTTATGAAAATTGCTCAGCCTCAGTGGTGTGTGAAATGTGTTCGAGTCCTAGAGGTTTAGTTAATAATATCACTAAAATGGCGTTGTTACATAAAACCAATAGACATTCTGCGGAACTGCAACAGGAAAGCAAGTTAATGGAAAATTTAAGACGGATAGAAGAGGCTGAGGCATTGCACAAGTGGGAAAACATAATACAATACTGCCGAGACAATAACGAACTCTTTGTGGATGACTCGTTTCCTCCAGCACCCAAGAGTCTCTATTATAATCCACAACAAAGTATGGCAGAAGGAAATCCCGTGGTTCAGTGGCGTAGGCCTCATGAAATTAACTGCGACGGTGGAGCTTTCCCACCTTGGGCTGTATTTCGTACACCATTGCCTTCAGACATTTGCCAGGGAGTCTTAGGAAACTGTTGGCTACTGAGCGCATTGGCCGTTTTGGCAGAACGTGAAGATCTTGTAAGGGAAGTTTTAGTAACAAAAGAAATATGTCCCCAAGGGGCTTACCAAGTGCGTCTTTGTAAAGATGGTAAATGGACAACGGTACTAGTGGATGATCTTTTGCCATGTGATAAACGGGGCCACCTCGTCTACTCTCAGGCTAAACGCAAACAACTTTGGGTGCCACTCATTGAGAAGGCGGTTGCAAAAATTCACGGCTGTTATGAAGCTTTAGTTTCAGGCCGTGCTATTGAGGGTTTGGCCACACTTACAGGTGCTCCTTGCGAAAGCATACCGCTTCAAGCAAGTTCTCTGCCCATGCCCAGTGAGGATGAACTAGATAAGGATCTTATTTGGGCTCAATTGTTGAGTTCCCGCGGTGTGCGTTTTCTTATGGGTGCTAGTTGTGGTGGTGGTAATATGAAAGTAGATGAGGATGAATATCACCGAAAAGGACTTAGACCGCGACATGCTTATTCTGTACTCGACGTAAAAGACATACATGGCCATCGATTATTGAAACTGCGCAATCCATGGGGTCATTTTTCATGGCGCGGTGACTGGTCGGACGACTCCGATTTGTGGACTGATGAATTGCGAGAGTCTTTGATGCCACATGGAGCATCTGAAGGTGTATTTTGGATATCATTTGAAGATGTATTGAATTATTTTGACTGTATTGATATTTGCAAAGTACGTTCAGGGTGGAATGAAGTACGATTAAAGGTAAATATCGAAAAATTTACTAATTTGCGTTTACTAATTTTCGTTGATTTCTTGCTTATTACGATTCAGGGAACTCTACAACCATTGTGTTCAATGTCATGTGTTTTGTTGACGGTTTTAGAACCAACTGAAGCAGAGTTTACATTGTTTCAAGAGGGCCAAAGGAACTCAGAAAAATCACAACGTTCTCAACTGGATTTGTGTGTGGTAATATTTCGTACACGTTCTCCGGCTTCTCCTGAAATCGGACGTTTAGTGGAACACAGTAAACGTCAGGTGAGTTAGAAATTATCAAAACATTTAAAAATTAGTAAAATCCAATTGATTTCGATAAATTTAGGTTCGAGGTTTCGTTGGTTGTCATAAAATGCTGGAACGTGACATTTACCTATTGGTTTGTTTGGCATTTAACCACTGGCATACTGGGCTTGAAGATCCCCACCAGTATCCACGCTGTATTTTAGCCATTCATAGCTCAAAGCGTTTATTGGTAGAACAAATCACACCACCACCACATCTCTTGGCTGATGCCATTATCAGTTTAACTCTGACGAAAGGGCAACGCCATGAGGGAAGAGAAGGAATGACTGCATACTATCTAACAAAGGTAGCTTATTACAATTGAAAAAATAGTTCCATATTATTAATATCATCGTTTTTAATTCGTGTAGGGTTGGGCAGGACTTGTAGTAATGGTTGAAAATCGTCATGAAAACAAATGGATACACGTCAAATGTGATTGCCAAGAAAGTTATAACGTTGTCTCCACCAGAGGCGAATTAAAAACAGTTGATTCTGTTCCTCCACTTCAGAGGTAAATAGATACTAGTATATTTTTTAGATATTCTTGTTTAGAAATGTTTTAATTAAATTGTTTCTTTTTTTCTCTTTTGTTTGCTAAAGACAAGTGATAATTGTTCTTACACAACTGGAGGGTAGTGGTGGTTTTAGTATTGCCCACCGTCTAACCCATCGTCTAGCAAATTCTCGTGGTCTTCATGACTGGGGTCCCCCAGGTGCTACACATTGTCCGCCAATTGAAAGTGTACATGGCTTGCATGCGCCACGTTTAATAACATAAACGTAGAATATTCCAAAACCAAAATAATGTTTTACATCACCAAACATTCTAGTCGTCGTTGCTATTATCATAATTAATTATTTAATTATGATTACAGCCACCCACACTCAACACCACAGCCACACAAACAAACACACACATACACAATTATACAGAATCTCATATTTCAAAACATTTTCCAAAGAAAAAAAAAAAGAAAAAGAAAAATAGAATCTTAGTGTACGTATTTGATTATAATTGTAGGTATATGCTCTATGATATTATTATTATGTATTATGATTATTATTTAAACATGTTTTTATTTATTTTTATTCAAAAAGAGTGTAAGTACATTATGTTAAGTGCATATTAAAAAAAAAGTAATAAAATAATAAATAAAAAATATAAAAAATATACATATATAAGATATATTGTTTAAAAGAAATATACATTTTGCATTTATTCCTTACATCTATGCAAAAGTATTGTAAATAGAAAAAGTGAACGTTTTTATAATTGGAAATTGTATAGAATTTTCCCTTTAATCAAACCAAGTGTCACTTTGTAACCTTCTGGCCGAAAGCTCGCCATGAATACAGCAACTTGGCTCAAAGCCACATGCGGCTGGCAACATAGGACGTATGGCCATTCGAGCATACTAGGAACAACTAACGTCCTCCTAATAGACTACTGCGCTCCCAAACCGATCCTCTCGAGATTGAACACTTTCTTCATCGCTGAGTACCCAAACGATACATCCCCAACACAATGAGCATTCTTTAAGCCATCGGTGTTGGTGGTGGCATTTACATTGCTAAATTCGGGTTAAGAAGGTCGTTTAGATCCCCAACGAATGTAGCATCCTACAAGCCGAAATCATGGCCATTAAAGGAGCGGTTAATTGGCTAAGGTATTACAGGATATCGTAATTTTTACCGACAGCCAAGCTGCAATCAGAACCCTAACAGGTATATATACTACATCAAATGTAGTCCATGAATACCGGACATACCTAAATGAGATGGCGTCACATTCGAAAATTGCACTCAAATGGGTGCGTGGACACGGGGTCAACCAAGGCAATAACACTGGAGGAATCTATTTTCCATCTCTTCTGCACATGCCCTGCCCTGGAAAACCTTCGATCGCGTTATCTGGGACAAGGTTTTCTTGATAGTCTCACCGATTTATCGATCAGCAGCATAAATGGCATTGATTCATTTGAGAGGGAATGTGGATGGTTTCAGGAATAGAACTCTAACACATGGACCATTTGATGTCTATACAGCGACAGATTCTTCTACGCTTTTCTGTATGCAACTACTATCATCCTTCATTTTACTTTGCATAATGTTTCTTTCACCACGAACTAAAGTTTTGTTCTCGTAAATATTATTGAAAAACAACTAATAATTTTAAAATTTATTTGTTTTCAATAAATTTAGTCGAACAAAACATTCGTTTGCATTAAGAAAAAAGACAGTACTTTTTACATTATTCCTTTGATAGAAATATGAAAAAAAAATCGAAAACTCCAAAAAAGCACGTATTTTCATTTTGAACTCGCTCACGAAAGAATATCGAGATAAAAATTTGCTCATAAAATTTTTTTTAAAAAAACTGTCAAAATTTTATTTATAATTTAATTAAAAAATTTTTCATAATTAGTCCTTATAATTCTCTATCAAAAAATACATGTGTTAGTCTTTTACTTTAAGAGATATTTGGACGAAAGTAAAATTTTGAAACATTTTTGGACATGTTTTTTTTTTAACTTGGCAGGCTCAATTAGCTAACTTATGTAGGTAAGTTATCAAGGTATTTTTTAAATTAAATCATTCCCTTTGAAGAAAGAAATGAACAGATATTAGAAAGCTGAGACCAAGAAAAGAACGAAAAAAATGAAAAAGGGACTTAGGATAGAAGGAAGATATTACCGCCCTACTTCATTCGCCGTACATGCTTTTAGCCAGCCTATTCCCATGACAAATCCTATCAAGTTACTTACATCCATTCCGAAAAGCCATATAGCTCGTCGACGAATTGGCTGCTTAGCCATTTCTGACTACTCCTTTGTAGACATGGACAGTGACATAAAATATGCTCTACTGTCTATATTTCCTCATTATCTTCGCACATCCTGCAGAGACCGGAGGAAATTCCCCATCATTCCGTCTATAGGACAATGACCTGTCAGAATACCTATCATTGTTTGCAGGTTTCCTCTTTTCATGCCCAATAGTAGATTTGTATCTGCCATATCAAGTTTTGGTCATAGGGCCCTTGACAATTTGCAGTCCGCTGTACAATTCCATGCATGATTGGTTCTATCATGAATCCACTCTCTAATCAACATGAAGTAAAAGCCTATAGGTGGTCTTGACTGTACGATTCCCTGACGTTCTCCCCAAACAGATAAACACCTGAACCAGTGCCTATATCCATTTTGGATCCATCAGTGAATAGCGATGCACCACTAAATAATTTATGCTTTCCTGACCATTGTTCCCTATTTAGGATAATCAGTGTAGAGTTTTCCCTGAAATCAACCTCTTTGCATATGTAATCTATTGACCCGAAACGAGTCAGAGCATGTTCACTGAGGTTGATTTCGTTTAGAATTTTAAAATGTCCTATTCTGATTGCAAGCTCCTTGCAGCCATTCCCGTCACGAACTCCTCAATGGGTAGGTGATGCAGAATGACGTCAAGCGCCGCCTGAGGTTTATTTTGTATGGCACTTGTGATGACAATTGAAGGACAACAGCTTCCTACGACTTCCTATTCACATTGTCTCCCACCAGATGAGATATCCATACGTAATAATTGGTCTCTCTGCCGATGTGTAAATCCAATATACTACCATTGGTTTGTGGCCTGCATGTGTAGTAAGGGTTGAGACCTCTTTTTAGCCTTTTCTGTGTATTCCTCTTCCAAGATAGTTTACTATCGAGAAACACTCCAAGATATTTTACTTCAATTCTCCCCAGTACAGGTAGCCTAAACTGCTCTATTTCCTACTTTCTGGTGAAAAGAACTAGCTCCGTTTTCTCCGTGTTAACCCCTAAACCTTACTAGTAGCCCATGAGGACAATTCGTAAAGTTCATACTGCATGATGTCGCTGATCGTGAAAAGAAACTTCCCTGTAATCATTATAACGACGTCTTCACCATAGGCTGATGTCTTCTTGCGTCAAATTGTCTTAGAATGACATTGACGGCTAAG
>MINK01175496.1:0-13705 GCA_001735545.1 Phormia regina | reverse complement strand
TTTGAGTAATTTTTTTCAATTGAGTTTTTTTAAGCTTCATATCTATGTCAATAATCTATGGTTACATACAATTTTCCCAGAATGGAACTCTGTATTTCAGGAAGAAATTCAAATAGTAAATGGGAAAAATATTTTTACATTTTTCATTTTTGGTTTTCATTTATTGTTTTTCATTTTTCAGTTTTTTGACTTATCAAGAATTAAATTTGACGACTTTCCCTAGTGATACTATCTTGTTTTATTATATTATGAATAAAAACTATAATAAATAATAAAAACTAATCTCCAAAATTTGTTGACGTTCTATGCAGATTATGTCAAAAAATATGATAAATATAGAAAATAAGTCTCTGGATTGAATAACCAACAATACATTTATATTTATATAATAGGAAAAAAATGGAGGTACAATAAGGTAAAATACATTTCCATATTATAATATATGTCCGACTTTTTAGTGATAAGCTGTGGTGGCTACGATCATTGCTTTATTACAAGTACCAACTCTAAACACTTGTATGTATATGAGATCGTCTATGACCAGCTATGCATAATAAAAATTTTTAATATATAGATTTCTAGAATCCATAAATTTGTATTAAGCTTTCACACAAATTTAAATTACTTTTTCTTATTCCTCTGTTCGTTGGGATTGTCATTTACACTAAAAAGAACATGAAATCTAAAAATGTATGCATATCGCAACTTTTTCGTTTTTCAATTGCTTTTGTCTCGAAATCGATCACATACTTGAATAATAAATAGTGAATAAGAAAATTACAGATTCGTTTTTATCTCGTAAAGGGAAATTCGCAATTCCCAATATAATTCAAAATCTCGTTATAGAACTGCAAGATATTCACAAATCTTTAATTTTACTTATGTTTTAACATTGGCCTATTCTTTAATTTATTAGGGAGAGTTGTCATTCTCAAGTCTTGTAGAACATTGAAAATAGAAAACAATAAATACAAATAGAAAAAAGTATAAATATTTAGTTTACAATTCAAATAAAGAATAAATATTTATTGAAATGCAGCAAATTCTTTCTGACTGTATGTCAATATATAACATTTATGTTTTTTCTCTATATTTAATTTATTACACAAGTTAGATTTTATTAACAAAAACTATGATTTTTAATCATAATATAACTATAGAAGTTATAATCATTAGAAATTTTATTTACCCTGAAAAGTCAGTTACATATCAAACAAAATAAAATTAAAAAACAAATAAAAAAAGTTTTCTTAAATTTAAAACTGAAATTGTATACAAATGTGAAAATTTTGTTTAAAAGCAAATTTTAATATAATTGTTCGTGGGTAATTTCTAAAAAGGGAGTTCTACTGCTGATGGAATTATTCAGTTTTGCCAAAAAATAAAATTTCACAGACAAACAATTTTTTATATTACTTTTATTTCCACTTTTTCTTTTTAAGTTTTCTAACTCTCTAACAACTCTCCCAAATGATTCTACCTTCTAAAGTTGTATCATGATTTCTAAGTATTATTTTTATATTTTTTAAATTTTTTCTAATTTCAATTTGTTAAAGTTTGTTTTTATTTTTTCAGATTTTTTTTTTTTACTGACTTTTCAGGGGAAATAAATCGGAGAACGCTCTCTCTAATAACTGTACTTTGTCATTTATTGTATCATGTACTAGACAACAAATTTTTATTTTGGAACACACAACTTCTGAAAGAAACAATTTTTACCAAAAATTACTTTTGATTTTTAATTTTTATTTATTTTTATTTCTTAAGTGAAATATAAATATATTACAAAATTATGATATCACTTTTCTAAAATGTACCATGTAATTTTTTTGTCATTCCATTTGTAATTTCCACAATTATTGTCCAAGAATAAAAAAGTTTATAGTTTCTGATGTTCTACAAGGAATCGATCAAGATATCACCATGTTCGTTTATAAATGATAAATGCGAATTAAATCTACATGTATTCGAGTCATTTTATATATAAAGAAATATATTTTTTAATATTCCATAAGAAAAAAATCATATTTTTTTTTGAAGGTCTAAAACCAAAATAATAGTATTTAAATGCCAATATATATATTTTATTCATTAACCGACCGGTCTTTTTTATCTTGGTTTGAATTTTCTTTTGAAAAACATTATAAGAAATTTTGCAAAAAAATATTCTTTCTAAAAATACTTGTCGTTTGATATACATTTGCAAACAAACAATAAAAAGTTTAACCTGAAAAAAAAAAATTAGTAGTACAAACGTATATGTACATGTTTACAAATAGACTTTTAGTATATGTATGTAGACTGTGCAACAACAAATATTAATATCGTCATCCTCACTTTAATACTAATTATACGATATTTATTCATTTTATATAAAAACCATATAGAATTCGCTTCGTATTTGTGTGTCGGCGGCAGCGGCTGCTGTTTAGTTTACGAATATTTTAAAGTCTTAGGAGAAACTCTATGCTGTCTTAACTTTAGTTCTCTATATATTGTGATTGCGCTGGTATTGTGAGGTGTACGCTAAAAATATTGTATGTGTAAAAAATATATTCATAGAATAATCTACATTAAATAAGACAACAACTGACTAATTTGGAGTTTTACGAATAAAAAAAAAAAAAAAGAAAACAGTAATAATAATAAAAACGTTAACGACCTTCAAAATTTCTATATCTAATACAATAGTATATATAGTTACATAGCAAAAACAAATCTATTGAGTATAGTATTTTATACTATTAAATCCCTAGGAAAAAAAAAAATAAGTAAAATTAAATCATCATGGATGAGGAAAAGATGTGGAAGAATTTCTATGAAAAGTTACAAGAAGCCAAAATGAATCCTCAAACTGAGCATGAGTGCAAGTAAGTAAAAAATATAATGAGTCTAAAAAATATCTGAATCCATTGTTTTTTACCTTGTTATATATTCGAAATTTCAATTACTCACATTAGACGTGTTCGTTCAAAAAATAATTTTCTTTTTTAGTATCTAAAAAGAATTGTAAAATTTTAAATCAATTGGTTAAGGGAATTCCATGACGTAAATTTGGTTTAAAGTTGTTATAATATTTAATTTAATTGTTGTTACATATTATTTTTTGCATACCATAATTTTATATTTTGGAGATCAAATTAGATCCATTCAAGTTAAAAGTTTTCCATACAATTATGAACCGGTTTAATTTGCTACATTTACTGCACTACACAATTTCTTTTCTATCAATTTCTCTAAATCAGAGATGGCAAATGCGTACTTTGAAATATGAATATATGTACCAAAGAATACTAAGAATGGAAAGCTTGTCAAAAAACCTAAAAATAAAATAATTTATTTTTTTTTTTTCAATTTGTGGAAAATATTTTGTAACGGGACCGAGAATTCTATAAATATGCATGAAACAATAATAAAAAATATCGTGTCGCGTGTGTAATTTTCCTTAAATTTTATAAAAAATTTGTTATTTTGCGATATTTCTCTCTCACACAAGTGTGTTGAATTCACCCAGAACATGTATATGAGGAGAGAGAAATGTTGTTGTTGCACTAATTTGTCAATCTTTCTGTTCTTAGTATTCTTTGATATGTACCATAGAAAATAACTAGAAGTCCAACTATTTTCATTCGCTCAGAATCAAACAATTACTCTTCACACGTATAAATTTGTTTTGTAGAAAATTTTACACATTAAAAGATTTAGTTTTTTTTACAGTTGAGTTAGGTTTTTTGTGAGCAAGTTGTAGTTCTAGTTGTTTTCTATGATATGTAACTCAATGAAAGGCAAAAAGGGAAACATGTAAATTTTAATATGTTTGTTATATCTAGCCAGTGTTGCGGATTTCTATGTAATTATCCAAAAATGGGAAAAATTCCTTGGATAATGAAATTTCAGTGTAATTTCAATGGAACTTCATTTCAAAAATAAGTATATTAACTGTTAATAAAACGTCATGCATATTTTTTTGTACAAAATGGACCCAATTTAGAGATTTAAGACTGTGGAAATGAAAACCTGAATTTTTAAAAAAGGTTGAAAAAGACGTTGTATTCTACTGCAAGATTGCAACAATGGAAATCACAATGTGTAACTTGTGATTTCCATGATTTATAATGCTTCCAAAAGAGAACTTTAACCGCCACAATGAATGTATGTATTTATTTTTATCAGGGAAAAGTTAATTTCTAAGAAGATTAAGAATTTTTATTTTAATAAACATAAACTAACATTTTTATTAAATAATATAAACATTAAATTTAAGAGAAGGAATTAATAAAATTCTTTAAAAAAAATACAAAAAGGAGTTGTCATTGGTAGAAATATCAGGTTTTAAAAACTGTAGTGACAACACATTGTTAAAATCAACGCTTTAACAGTTTTTTTCTGTGCTTTCTTCTTTTGGGATATTTTAAAGATCACAGAGCTAAGACAAAATAAAACTATTTTTTATTTTTATTAAAATGAATTAATTTTTAAAAAGTTTACATGTTTGTGTAATTTTTTAAATTTTGGATAATTTAAGGCTTTGGTTGGGTATGATATGAACTATGGACATTGTATCTAGCACACAAAAAAATAATAATTTTTTCTTGTGCTCTAGCTTTGTTGAAAGCTAGAACACAACTAAAGGCTGAACTACATACTGCAACTGAAAGCTGCAGTAAAACACATGGAACGGAACCAAATCAGTACGCCAAACTTCTGCCTGATATACTCCAAAGATGAAAAATGTTCAACTTTGGAGTACATATATAATTTTTGTCGATTGATTTATTCTTTCTTTAATATTTTTACGATGATTTGGAAATTTTAATTTGCCATTCATTATTTCAACTGAGAACATAATTTAATATTTACTTCTTTATAATTTATTACGAAAATTTTAATAACAAAATAATGCAACGACTGGGTTAATATCATTTATGCGTTGCGTAGCTGCCATCCGCAGTTGAAGAGGAAGTATTCTATGTAGTTGATTTCTTGTTTTATATTCATACCCAATTGTTTATCTTCCTTAATATACGTGTTGTGTATGTGGAATGACCAAAAAGACTCGGTTCTTGAGTGCTATGGGTGCCTTTACCTGTTGTACATTAAGGTTTGTATAAAGGAAAATAAGATATATAGGATGATATTCCCAATTAAAATACTTTCACAACCTGAATAAAAGCAATATATTTGTTTAATTTAAAGTGGGAACACAGATATCACTGTCCTATAACAAATATCTGTGGTCCCACATAATGTATTACTTCAACGCGTAAGCTTTAAAACACCGAACAAAAGTTTTTAAAGTTTTATAAGAATTAAGGTGTGAGTATGAATTAAATATAACATATAAATACATTTATCATAAAAATGACGGCCCAGCTCTGCATTTTATTTATAAGATAACACTATAGTTGGTATTTAAATTCTGGTTTTTAGGTAGTAAACGAGTAATATGAATTTGTCAAACCCAGCTAAACACAAACTTCGATAATATATATATATATATATATATATATATATATATATATATATATATATATATATATATATATATATATATATATATAAATATATATATAAATATAGTTTAACTATATTTATGCTTTCCTTACCCTTTTTTTATGAAGGACCATATACCACTTTCAAAATAAGCGTGCCATATTTACGCTTCTCTATTTCTTCTATATTATTTTTTGTTAGTCAGCGGCATGAGTAAACAATCAATTCTATTCATAAATCCGGTTTTCTCTTTTCTTACATTCTATTCGTAATATATACGTATGTATATTTAACATATGTATGTAATTACTCGTTTATACCCAGAAGTTAAAAGAAGGGATAAAGAGCCCTTTTATATGGCCTTCTTATAGCTGGGATGTGATTCTTCTAAAATTCATCAGTTTAAAAAACCTTATATATGTATCCGTTTACTTCGAACAAAACGTCAAATAAGACAATTAGTTAAACAAAACTAAATGAATTCTTATTATTAATTATTTATTGGTAGATAACAATATAATAACTATACAACAATTTGATTGTTTAAATTCTGAGATGAGTCGACTTTTCTACTTTAATGTTAATTTTTTTTTACAAGATTATATGTTAAGGAATAATTTAAATAACTTTTGGAAAAAAGATACAAAACTCAATGAGTATTCTTATTATTTGTTTGGAATCTCTGCTTTGAAGTATGACATTGTTTTGGAACGGTCTCTGAATGGTTTTATTTTTTCTTAAGGTAATAATAATTATAATAATGAAATGTATTTTTAGGAGAAAAAACACTCTGTGAGTCGATTTAACAATGGCCGTTCGTCCGTCTGGCTGTCTATCCATATAAATCTTATGAACAAAGAAGATGTCGCCATTTCGATGAAATTCTCACTAATTTCTATTTTAGCACAAGGACGAAGCCTATTGAAATTGGTTATGATTATTTCATCTAGCCCCCATACAAATGTCCTCCCGGAATAGTTTAATGATCATAAATGCCTGAGATATAGCAATATTTTAATGAAATTCATCAATCTTATATATTATCTTCCGAAAATCACTTTAACGTGCATAAATCCCATACAAATGTCGGTATCAAGTAAATTAGTTTTGTTTACTTAGAAATCACATTCGCAAATTTTATCGATATTTTAGAAGCAAGAATAAGGCATTCTTAAAGGCTTTACTATAGAAGGCAAATTAGCCTGCTCATTTAAAAAAGGTATAAATAAATAGACCTTTTAGAAGGCCTGTATGATGGAGGCCTCGACATTTTTCCTCTTTTGTGAATATATTTGTGTAAATATTTTTAATTCACGAAATCCATAATGATCACAATACTCTCTCTCTCTCTCTCTCTTTCTATATGTATATGTAGTAAATGTGTGTACATGTATGTATAAATATGTATGCATAGTACTTGTACAAGTTTACTTAGCAAAGCTAAATAAAAAATATAAACAAATGTTTTGTTTACAAACCTGACATAATTACTCGAGACGAGTCATTATGTTTAAATAACGTTCGTGACGACATTACTTTTAATTAGGGATCGTAATAGACTTGCCAGACTTGGAGTCGGTCAAAAAAATTTATATCGAAATTAAAAAACAGTACAATAGAGTAAAAAGAAGTACAATTGTTTTTTTTTAATTTATTTAATTAAAAACAATGCAGAACGTAAAAAAGAGATCATAACTATTTGTATTTATTATAAAAAAAAATTAACTTAAAAATTAATTTAAATCTGGTTTTGTGATTCTAAACTCAATTTTTTATGATTACCCAATATTTTAATGTTTATTTTTCACAAAATAGTAAAATTTCATAAAAATTTTCAAAAATACGTAGAAATTTTGTTGCTGAATTGGCATCCCCTTATGTGAATTCGGTACGGTAAAAATTTAAACAGGACGTTTCATAAAAAGTTTTGTTTTTTGTATGGACATGTATGATCAAAGTACAAAAAGAAGTACATATACTAAAAAGAAGTACATTTACGTACTTCTGTAGGATTTATGCCGTTAGAAGTACAATAACTAAAAAAAGTACGCGTACTGCTGAGAACAGTACGTCTGGCAAGCCTAGATCGTAATGATTATGAGCAATATCAGTGTTTTGTTGCAAACGTGCATAGAAAAATTCATAACAAATTTTAATTTATATTATGTATATACTTACATACATATGTTAGAAATCGACGTTTAAAATTTTCCATATAAACTTTAACGTCGATTAAAGTGTATTTAGGAAAATACAATTTTGAATATAAGAATGACAAGACAAAAAAAAATATATAAATAAATAAAAAAATATATAGTTTTTCATTTTATAAAAAAGCGTAAATTTGCGGTCTATGCGAACCTTTTTCTTTTTATACTTATGAGGCTAAATAGAGCCTTTTGCTTTTAGTGTAACAATTTTCGTTTTAGCTTCCAGCATTTTTTCAATTTTTAAAATGGCTAAAAAGATAAAATAACTTCTTATTTAATTTTGCTAATTATATTTTTATATTTTCATTTGCACCTGCGATGATTCATTCTCCAAATCAATTAAAGTGTTGTATAATAAAGTTATGTTCAGACTAAACAAATATTTGTCCAAAATAACGTTTTCTAACGTCACCATTTTAATGGGAAAATATTTTTTTATTTATCATTAATCATAGCTAACATTTTACCGAATCTTGTTTGGCGCTGTTTTCTTTTACAAAACATTTGCAAATTCAAACAACACGAAACTGCAGATACTTGATAAATGTGAACATGATTTAAAAAAATTAATTGATTCCTCAATAAAATTACTCATTTTCTTCGTGCTGTAATGTATTCTAAACTTTTCACTTTTCATTTCGTTGCCGTGATATATTATCAAAGAAAGCCGAAAGGTTTTTACCTCTGATCCAAAAATATTAGATAGCGCAGGGCATCCTCTTTTTTCCAACTCGTCCGTTTTCTCATTTCTTAGCATATTCTTCTGGTATTTCACCCTGCAATGATTAATGTTATGCTGTTCCCGAAGTGCTAGAAGCTCTCTGTGAAAGGTGGTGATTCGAATACTGTCATATTATGATTGTCTGTAAATTATATTATGATTAGATGTAGCATCATTATATGGTTGAATCATAAGACAAAAATGTCTGATCTGCACCCATATTTTTGTTGTATATGTACTTGATTCATGTATACAGCAATAATATAGTTAAATCACAATAAAATTATTGTTGTTTTACTTTATTTTATGTCCAATACAAAATCTTGTACGGTAATATATTCAAATACCTACTTATGTATTTAAATATTTTTATTGTGAATTTTTCTAATAATTTTCATAATTTTTATACATATCATGCATTTAAAAAGCAGCATAATATAAATGACATTAAAAATCCAGTTTACCAATAGAAAAAAACAGCATGTCGAATAATTCGAAAATAAAATCAACAGAAATCAATCATAAAAATTGATTAATCCCTAGTTTACACGTTAACATTTTTGTGTCCGCAATTGTCAAATTCTATCTCTCTCTTCAAAATGTTAGGTGTCGACCAATTAGAAATCTATTGCACAATATATTCGCAATAAATGTTTCAACACAAAACTCAGCAATAATGTTTACCATAAGCTGTCAAAATTATTATTCTTTTTAAAAATGTTTAATTTTTTGATAAAAAAAGACAAATTGAAATTAAAATTTCTCATTCTATAAAATTTTCTCCACCCCTTAACATAAAGTTAGAAATAAAATTTTGTTCCCGTTATTTTGCCGACGTTATTTCTTATCTTAGGCTCATAGTATAATTACAAAGTACTTGCACATCTACAAAAACAACAATTCCTTGTATTTTGTTAGTGTAAAACATAGTATAATTAGAAAGTATACTCGTAAGAACAGCTGTTTTACAATTTTTTCATTGATACATCTCGCCTTACTGTCAAATTGTTTTTGTATTTCCATGTAAAATTTTTTCGTGAGTATTTTAGTTTTCCTCTCCTTAATTCTCTCATTTTCTGTTCAAAGCATTTTGACATTGTGAGCGGTAGTTTTACACTAACAAAATACAAAGAATTGTATTTTGAACAGAAAATGAGAGAATAAAAGAGAGGAAGACTAAAATACTTACGAAAAAATTTTACATGGGAATATAAAAAACAATTTGACAGTAATGCGAGGTGTATCAATGAAAAAATTGTAAAACAGCTGTTCTTACGAGTATACTTTCTAATTATACTATGGTTATAGTGAAACATTTTTTCACTACCACTAAAAATTTTTAGTGATATTGAAATTTTTTTCACTATAACTAAATTTAGTGGTAGTGAAAAAATTTACACTATACTCATAGTGCAAAATCTGAACTATATTTTTTCCACTAAACATAAATGCAATTTTTTCATCACTTAATATAAAGTTGAAATTTTTCCAATAAATTACAACTCAATGAACTAATTGTAGAGAACTTTGATGGTGATAATCAAATTTAAAGTCGTTTTAAAGCAACACTATATAATTTAAAATTTATTTTTGTGTGTGAAACCTTATAAGCGTATTTGTGCATATCGAGATATCCATTTACTGTCTGGTTCATCATTCCACAGACCGAAAGCCTAAAGTTAGAGAGATAAAATGTTGGTCACCCGAAAAATATATCCATTACGAAGGTATTTTGGAAGTTAGAATATTTGTGTACAAGATATGTTTTAAAATACATTTTAAGTTTAAAGTTATTGCGATTAGTCTTTATTTTGTATTTGGTGAAGAAAGCTTAAACAAATATTAAATCATCTTTTAATTTAGTGAAAAATTTTTAAGTTGCACTAACACTAGTGGAGGGTTGTTTTTTGCACTAATGTATTGAGTGGAGAAAAAAATGTTGCACTAAGCTTGAGCTGAAAAAATTTTAACTATCACTAATTAATTTTAGTGGAAAAAAATATTTTTCACTACCACTATGCTGAGTGAGGCTGATATTTTTAACTCACCACTAAAAATTAAAGATTTTAGTTAAAAATTTTGCACTATCACTAAGTGTTAGTGGAAACTGCAAATTTAGTGCACTACCCCCAACTCTGGTCTACATTTACCATTAATACGAATTTATTATAATATTTTACCTGAAGACGACTAGTTATAATTATGCTATGAATAAAACAGTATGTATTTTTTGCTTAAAAGCGCTACACTAACCGTAAAAAGCGTTGAAGTAGCTACACGGATTATGAAAGCCGCCGCATCCGTTGATTTTTTCGGCGTATGTTTATGCAACACTACTTCATTATATTCATTTTCCCGCCAAATCAGCTATTGTTTGCATTGTGCAAATTGTGTTTAGGAATTTTGTTTATTCTACCAACATATAATTTTGTGAAAACGCTTGACGCGTTAAGTTCTCTGGAAGATTTTTTTTGTTAAGTTTTGAACTAATATTGTTATTTGAAAATTGTTAAGTGTTTTCTAAAATTTACTAACTAATGGCTGACGCAGAACAATATATCAAAGACATACAAAGGGAGTATGTTGATTTCTTAGATGATGAAGAGGATCAGGGTATATATTCGGGACATGTCAAAGATATGATAGCAGAAAAGAGCAGGCGTCTAATTGTTAATATAAATGATTTAAAACGTAAAAATCCACAACGTGCTTTAGGATTGCTAAGTAACGCATCGGACGAGCAATTGGCATTTGGTAGAGCACTCAAGGAATATGTGTCTACAGTAGATCCATCATATGCGAAACAACATGAAGACTTCTTTGTGGGTTTTGAAGGATGTTTCGGTAATCGTCATGTTACACCACGTTCTCTTACTTCAATGTAAGTTTAATCTCAAAAAATTTAGAAATATTGATTAATTTTTAATTCTGTTTTTAGTTATTTGGGCAATATGGTTTGTGTGGAAGGAATTGTAACCAAAGTGTCTCTCATTCATCCCAAAATTGTGCGTTCAGTGCACTTTTGTCCGGCTACACGTAAAGTAATGGAGCGAAAATATACCGATTTAACATCTTTTGAGGCTGTGCCTTCAAGTGCTGTTTATCCCACTAAAGATGAAGATGGTAATTTGTTAGAAACAGAATTCGGTTTGTCGGTATACAAGGATCATCAATCATTGACCATACAAGAAATGCCTGAAAAGGCACCGGCTGGGCAGTTGCCACGTTCGGTTGATATTGTATGTGATGACGATCTAGTAGATCGGTGCAAGCCCGGTGATCGTGTACAAATAGTGGGAAATTATCGTTGTTTGCCGGGAAAACAAGGTGGATACACATCTGGCACTTTCCGTACCGTTTTATTGGCAAATAACATATCACTTTTGAGCAAAGAAAGTAATATGGACATCAGTCGCGAAGATATCATCTTGTGTAAGAAATTGGCTAAAAACAATGACATATTTGAGTTACTTTCGAAGAGTTTGGCACCCTCTATTCATGGTCATGCCTTTGTCAAGCAGGCCATTCTATGCCTTCTGCTGGGAGGAGTTGAGAAACTTCTTCCAAATGGAACACGTTTGCGTGGCGATATAAATGTTTTGCTGATAGGTGATCCTAGTGTTGCAAAGTCTCAGCTCTTGAGATATGTTTTGAATACTGCGCCACGTGCTATACCAACCACCGGTCGTGGTTCCAGTGGTGTTGGTCTTACGGCAGCTGTGACCACTGATCAGGAAACTGGAGAACGGCGTTTAGAGGCAGGAGCTATGGTGCTGGCTGATCGTGGTGTTGTCTGTATTGATGAGTTCGACAAAATGAGTGACATTGATAGAACAGCAATTCACGAAGTAATGGAACAGGGTCGAGTTACCATTTCTAAGGCTGGCATACATGCTTCATTGAATGCTCGTTGCTCTGTTTTAGCTGCTGCCAATCCCGTATACGGTCGCTATGATCAATACAAAACTCCCATGGAAAATATTGGCTTACAAGATTCATTGCTGTCACGTTTTGATTTGTTATTCGTGATGTTAGATGTAATTGACAGCGATATTGATCAAATGATATCTGATCATGTTGTTCGTATGCATCGTTATCGCAATCCCAAAGAAGCAGATGGAGAACCCCTTTCTATGGGAAGTTCTTATGCAGATTCCCTTTCGTTTTCGTCGAATAGTGAGGAGAAGAAAGAGACTGAAGTCTATGAAAAGTACGATGCTTTACTGCATGGTAAATCACGCAAGCGACATGAAAAAATTCTATCTGTGGAATTTATGAGAAAATACATCCATATTGCAAAGTGTATGAAACCGAAATTAAGCGAACAGGCCTGCGAAGCCATTTCGAATGAATACTCTCGTCTGCGGTCACAAGAAAGTGTGCAAAATGATGTGGCTCGTACTCAGCCCGTGACTGCTCGTACATTGGAGACATTGATTCGTTTGGCCACGGCTCATGCAAGAGCTCGTATGTCAAAGACTGTTACCGTAGATGATGCTCAGTCTGCTATTGAACTTGTTCAGTTTGCCTACTTTAAAAAAGTTTTAGAGAAAGAAAAAGGTCACAAGCGCCGCAGAGATGGTGGCTCTTCGGATGAAGAAGCTGCTGTGGAAGAAAATGGAACACAGAAGTCACCATCACGTCGTAGTAAACGTACACGTACAGAAGTCAATCAAGACTCGACTAATGTTGGAGCAGACAGCGATGAGGACATCGAGACTCCTCAGCCTGATGCTGGCGATTTAACCCGCCGCGATACTCGACGATCATTACCTGGTCGCAAACCATCGTCTACCAATGCTACTCATTCAGAGTCACAATCTTCAATGGACACATCATCCGCCGGTGGTAGCATTTCTACACCAGCCTCTATTACGGATGCTCGCTTGGGTGTTTTCAAAAATAATCTTCAGCGCTTGTTCCGCGAAGCTAGAGAACAAAGTTTATCTTTGGCTCGCATCACTACAGCCATTAATGAAAATAATGCAGAACAGTTCACTGATGGTGAAATAGAAGCAGCAGTTAATCGTATGACTGATGACAATCAAATTATGGTAGCAGATGGTATCGTTTTCTTAATCTAAAAGATCAACAAATCAACAAATTATTATAAAACATTTTTTATTCAAACAAAGATTACATTATTACTAAGTTTCATATTGTTTCCGTTATATGTTATACTTAAGAAATACAGTATGCATTTTTCTGCATTCTTTTTTTACTTATATATTTTAATAAAAGAGAAATTACTGTTTAAAAATTATTGTACATTAAACTGCTC
>MINK01175495.1:0-13032 GCA_001735545.1 Phormia regina | reverse complement strand
GTTGGTAATAATTGTAGTCCTTTGTTATAACAAAACATCATCCTAATTCATTTTATTTGTTTGCTACTTTAATTTATCGCGAAATACATCATTCCTTAAGCTATATGGCTTGGACCTCATTCCACATATGATAGTGTCCTAGAGCAGTATCAGTATTCTGAGCGCACAACCTATATATTCCAATTTATTAATTAAGAATACACTTGTTATAGCTTGAGCCCTATTGTCATAATTATTCATTATAAATTCAAATGTGTCAAGCACATACTTTGTATCTGAGTTGTTATATCTATCTCTATTTTTTAAATTGATCAGACAATTATCTTTATTTGTTATTTTCTGTACCTTTCATAATTTGTATGTTTGTACAGTAGGTTGGTATAATAATTTGTTATGTATATTTCATGCTCAGTTAGTATTGTTGATTTGATTTAAATCTTAATTCCGTCTAAAAAATAGCTATTTTCTTAGCTCGTTATTTTTTTTATTAGTATATTTTATGTGATTCATTAATAATTCAGCTTTTATCGCATTGATGAATCCATAAATATTTTAGTTTGTCTACAAGCTTCAATAATTAATTGTTATTAATTTTAAATTCAATGTGTTTAGTACCGTTTCCTGTTCATATAATTTTTATCCATGTATTTTTGTTTTATTTTCGATTTCAATTTTAGATTATATCACTTTGTAATCAATATTTATATTCGCTATCAGTACGATGGAGTGTTACCATAGGCACTGCTCATCTTGTATCCCTATATTAAATATTAGCGGTAGGGAATAGCCACAGAGATTGAACCTTTATGTGTGCATCCTATTGATTATTAAAGTGTCTCGATGTATTGCAGTCACTTGTTATTTGTTTTTGTTTGTCAGGGTTATGATTCAAACCAATTTTTATTCTTAAAATCTGTTGTAATTCCGTAGTGATATAATTTTTTGTTTTTAGCAATATTTTTTGCTGTCTATTTGTTTCAAAAGCTCTTTTTAATCGAGAGAAATATTGCCATAATTTTTTATTTCTGTTTGGCCTTTACAATTTCCATTCTATTTATGACGTAATTTACGCTTACAAGTTTCCAGTTAGATCTTTTTCAGACAGACAGATATTAGATATTTCGATAAAAATGTCTGTTTGTTTCAAGAGGATCAATTTTCCCTCAGTGTGGTATTTTAACAGTTTTTTTCAAAATTTTTCACATAATATTAGTGAGTTTATTGTCTAAATCTTCACCACTTATTTTGTGTTTGCAAACCTTTTCCAAATTGGCGCACCATTGATGTTTTCCAATTTTCAGGAAAATATTACTGATTTAGAGATTTATTTCATAATTTTTTAGCCAACACTTCTCCAATCAAGTTCCAACTTGTGCTAATATCTATTTATATTAACGATTATTATGTCCGCGTGTCTTTTCATGCTCTTACATAAATTATTGTTACTTCTCGAAATTTAAATTTAAATTCAGGAACACTGTATGATCGGGCGGCATGTCGGCAGCATAATGAGAGTTTATCCCACGGCAATAGTTTTTTGTACAATCAGTTGTTTACGATGTTAGGTGACATAGGGTTTACCTTACGACACCTCGGTAGACCTAACTCTTTCATGATTTCGATGTGTCAATGAATGCCACTTTTCAAACCTAATCTAGGTTTGTAAGGCCCCGAGTATCTGGTGTTTGCTTTCGCTCAAAATGGAACCATAACTCGGAGAGTTAATTTTTTTGTTTATGGAAAGGGGAGTTGCCTTTATTATTATATAAGGCCTAATGGCCTCCGAGTGTACTCCAATATCGGAGCAGGCGGACCCTTATAACTAATCTAACCTTCGATCGAAAACTTAGATTCAAATCAAATTCTTTTACGAACCAAATTTCAATTTTAAGTACAGTAAGAAGACAATTATTAAGATTTCGTATTTAATTAGTAAAAGAACTTTTTTTGGAATGCAAAAATTTTAATAATAAACTTATTTAAAAAGTTTGCACTCAATAATTTAAATTAATGATAAGATGAAACCAAAGGCTACACACCGACGCGTTCTCGTGCTCAAAAAAAATTTCTGTTGTTAAGTTTAAATTTCTGAAATATATTTTCTTTTGAAAAATTTGTTTTATAAATAATTTAATGCGAATTTATTTTAGTTTTGAGCGGATGTAGCAAAAATTTTTTTACATTTAAATATTGAATGTGTAAGAACCTAATAAATTTTCATAATTTTATATTTTGTACCAGTATTTATCTCAATAATTTTCTGTCAAACATTTTTAAAAAATGAAATTTTTTGCTGATTTTCAATATAAGCACACAATTATTTCTTTATCAGTGTATTTCTGGATGGAAAACCTATCGTTTTCAAAACGAATCTGGTTGAGAAAAAAGCTGAGGTCATGTGAAAAATTAACAATTATTTTGTGCCATAAAGTACAGATAGAACAAAAACTATTTGTACAACCCCCATAACATTGTCGTATTATCTTCAATAAATATTATAAAGAATAAAAAAATTTTATATCACGTATGTTTTTTAAATCAGGGTTCCTATTTTTTTATATTGAATCCTATTTTGATAAAAAAAATAAATCTAATAGTTATAACACATGTTAAAAAAAGTTAACAATTTAAGTAAAATCTTTGGGACCAAAGTATTTGTACATCTAGTATTTTGTACAGTTATTATACGTGCCCCTTGGACTCATTGTAATTGTATTATTTTTAAATACCGTGTTTATTTTCTTCGTTATATCGAGTATTTATTTTACAAATAAGAAGTTGGTTTAGCGTTTGAATAAAAGCACATCAAAAATGGTGGAAAGCAAAAAGAGTTTGATGTATATGGATATTAAAATTTAATTATTGAATATGACATAAAAAAGTGAAAATCTACTCCGTGAATTATAAGTAATTTAGTTAATTTGCTAACATTCCATCTAGTACAATACATTGATACAAAAGAAATATAAAACAGCGGATATCTGATATGAAAAATTGTGCCAAAACTGGACGGCCAAAAATAAGTTTTTCCAGACGGTGGAAGCGAACTTGGCGATAAAAATAGTGGCAAGAAATCCAATGAGTATACTCGTGCTCAAAATTAGCTGAACAAATACGGCAATACTCCCGTATACAATTGTTTCAAACTCCATAAATCAGTAGCGAGGATCCTTACATTCTGCGGGATAGTGCATAGTTAGAATTCCCGCAAAAAACCGCTGATTTCGTAAAAAAAAAACAGCATTTGTCGTTATAGAGTTTTGCCAAACATGGATACATTGATAAGGTCGAAGAATTTGGTAATAGAGGTATTATGTTTACTGATGAAACCAAAGTCAACTATTTTCGGAAATGATACGCAGTGGGAAAGTTGTGGCGCAAAAAAAAAAAAAAAACTACTCCAGCGTTAGTGTTTAACAATTTGACGCCAAGCAGTGAAACATGGTGGGACAGTGTTGATCGTATGGGGCCGGCAATAGCAGGCCAGTGGAGGTAGGGCGAATGGTCATTTAATAGATAGCATGTAATGGACCAAGCATAATCAATATTAAAACGTTAAAAATGATTGAAGACAATTTGAGGATTCCGTAAGGTTTGGTCTTGGCCAAAGGGATATTTTCCAAAGAACAATGACCCACAAACAATAAAGACGCGTTCACATGAAGGAGTCCTCCAATTCCTGAACTTAAACCCCATCGAGCACTGTCTCGGGATATTTTGAACGTAAATCGCTACAAAGCACAGTAGTCTTTCACGTCCGAAGCAGGGAGTAGAACTTAAAATTGCTTTGGAGGAAGCTGAATGGAAATATCTCCAGAATGAAACGATGAAAATATTGGGTCCGTCGATGATCCCAGAAGATTACAGGCCGTGGATAGTATGCAAAGACAAGATAGGACCACAGTCTGTTTAACATTATTAATAATTTTCAATATAGTATTTTGTATGTGAGTATGATCTTATGACAAATACTTTTTCCCAATGAATTTCATTTATTTTGTATTTTTTTTTTCTTTTTAAAAATTGTGTTGAGATAGTTAAAATTTGTTTATTATACTTATATTAAATAAAAAATATTTAAAATAATATGCATACTGACAATTTTAACAATTCTTTATATAACTATTTGAGGTATTACGAATATATGAGGTGTACAAAAATAGTTTTTGGTCCCTACTTATAACGAATATTAATTTAAATTAAATATAAAAGAAAGTGATGAAAAATATAATTTTATCATATAACATTAAATTATAGCTGTTTACTGTATTATCGAATACGAAAGCTTTCTTAGACGAAAGAAAAAGATTTGTGGGGTTTGTCTAACTCACTCCATGCGAACAATGAGTTCGAACGACTAGACGAAAGAAACGTAAGGTTTTTTCATATAAAATTGTGGTTTCAAGTTATTTCGAACGATAAGAACAAAAATCTTTCAAAATCAGTCATTTGCTATTTTTTGCTTCGACTTGTTTTGATGTTTTCATAAGAAATAATTAAGACATATGCTCACGAAGAACATTTGCAAGTTCCTTAATTAAAATGTTTTATTATTTCATTTTTGGATGTATTTGAGTATTTCATAAATGATGATTTTGTGTCTTAAATAGACAATTTTCAAAAAAGTAATATATATCAAATAATCCTTCTTGATTTTAATTAGTGTTAAAATTTTATTTGTATTTAATTTACTTTAGTTAATTGTAAAAAAATCATAATTTTATATACGTTTAAGAAACCAATTATTAGTACTTTAAATTTTACGAAAAAGCGTTACTCTGAAAGAAAAATTGAAACAATCTATAAAACATTTCACGAAAAGACTGTAATCTCACGTTGCTAGAAACTCGAAAAGCGTATAGAAATACAGAAATCCAAATTGATTCGAATTAACGTTCGACTTGCTTTCGTTCGCTTTGATTTTCGTTCGACATAGAGAAACAGGCTATTAAATATCAGTTCATCATCCATTTTTTCGATTTAAAATCGAATCGTTTTCGAAATCATTTTCCATCACATACCTGATACAAGTATAAATTAAACATCAATATGTCATAAGCACGGAAACCACTATGCGCATTAAATATGCAGTAAAAAGCGAAAAATATGCTCTAAAAATTAGAAATATACCATTTAAAAACAAAGATTTTTTTTATAATTTTTTATCAAAATTATCATATTGATCCATAAACCCCAAAATCCCGCAGTCGAGAACATTTTTTGAAAGCAGTTTTATCTTAAATTACATTTTTCATACATATAACAATGTGCAAACCTTCACGAAAATGATTTCTTAAAGTTTTGTTTACTGCACTTACATTTTCGAGATTAGGTATGCTTTCATTAAAAAATATTGTTTTTAAAACACAAACTTCAATCATATTCCTATAAGGCATGCTTCTCAATGATAAAATTTAAAGTAAAATTTAAAATTTATTATTTTTTATTTTCTATTTTTTTTTATAAAATTAAATTTGAAAAACATTTCATGAGATCACAAACATGCTTTAAAAGCTTTAAAGATGCCCTAAAAATAACAAAATATGCTAAAGGGTAATATATGAAAAAAATATGCACTAAGAAATCTAAGCCAAAAATATTTATTTGTTATGAAATGTATAAATATATTATCCATGGCTTCATTTTATTTTAAATTACCTGGTTATAAGAATTCTGACTGCAAAAAAATGGGGTGAACCTAGGTATCGAGTTTTATTTTCTACAATACTTGGTATACAACAAAAATAGTTTTTCGAAATTATATACACAAATTCACAAACTTTTAAAGTACTTTAGCTTGTCTATTAACAAAAACAGGAATAAAACACCACAACCTTCATACAAGGCGTCCAAAACATATAAAAAATGCAATATAACATAATAAGGTACGCGAAAAAAAAATGTTAATTCTAATATTCCAAATTTTTAACTTGTCATTTGCTAAGAATGCAAGGAATAAGTTATGATTTTAAGAAGATATATTCATAAAATATTAGATATATATACGCATATAAATTAAGTAATATTTGCTCGGTAGCTTAATACTTTATCAAATCTTGTAATAAATCTCTTTCGATCAGAAAGAATCCAACTTACCCTTTGTGCCGTACGACAATCACGAACACACAGTGGATTTATCGTAGCAAATGTAGGACATGATTCTTTGCCACCATCAGGAAATTCCATGTGATCTTCGTTTATGCGCCATAATGCCATGCGTGAATCCTTGGAACCCGATACTAAAAATTGATCATCTAACCAACACATTCCCATTATCAGATCACGATGGCCGTTTTCTCCCACACATACTGGATCCAAAGTGGGCAAACGATATATGGCTATATCTGCTGAATTGCGTGCTCCTGTCGCTAAATATGTACGACTTGGATTAATTTCTATCGCATGCAAACCACCTTGAACTTCAGCATGATTGGCACGATTCGTTGATAAAGTAGGAATTGCGTCTACGCGACGCATATTAACATCATATACAAGAAGCTATTTTAAGTTTTGTTCAAACATTTTTATAAGAATCTCAATAATTTTTAAATGGTCACTGAAAACAAACCTTATTGCATTTGGTACCAAATATAACTTGACGATTACTTAGCCATTTGGAGCAAAAAACCTTATTTATGTAGCCCAAATTTATTTGGGTCTCTCTTAACATGTCATGAGTCAAAACATATCGACTTGTTTGCTCGAAATTGAAATTACGTCTCTGTAATAATTTATGTTTAAAACGTTGTTATTGTATTTCCTAATTTTAATTCATTTTGTTTCTTAATTACCTCACTTAATCCATTTTCCCTACTTCTTATAAAGTCGAATATATTGTAAGAAGTATTCAATACTTCTTCCTGTTGTTGGGGCGTCTCTTCATCGCTACCGGAATCTTCATATGTAACAAAATCATCTGGCTTATCTGGCTTACGTCTTCGCTCTGCCCTTAAAGCTCTTGCCTTGGCCCTACGTTCGTCCAGACGTGAGTTTACATGACAAGAAGGATAAGTGCCTACGACACTATTTCGTATGGTCTGTACCATACCATTGAACATCTTTTTTTTAATTTTTCAAGGGCTCCTCAATTTTAAATATGTAAAATTGTAAAATAAATTTTTTCCTATCATTAAATGTAATTATAACTCAGTTTTAAAAATTTTCATTATTTTCTTTTTTGTTATAAAAACCTTCACAAAACAGAAACCTGTGCCGAACATTTCCAACGGCAGCCTTTGTAAAAATTGTAGGCAGCGGCTTAAAATCGGCGGTCAGGCGGCGAAAATTAAACAACAAAAAATGTGTTTAACCCTTTAGTGCGCGGTAATGCATATATGAATAAAAACGTTTTTTCTGTTATATTTTAATTGCAAATATTACTAGAACATAAAATAATAACGTAAGAATATTTTATTTATATATATTTTTTTTATCAATATACATATATAGTATAACAAACAAACATTTTATACATCATTAAAAAATCAAAAATATATGTATACCAAAAATGTGGAGAAATAAAAATATATATAATAAAATTTAACAAATCAAAATTGAAATTATTATATCTTTTTCCACCTTAATAAAGGTTATTCTATGTAGCCGGCCTGCAGTTGTGCATAAATACTTTTACCTCTGGGTATGTCAAACACTGGCTTCGCTAAATTAGCTTATTTCGAATATCAAAATTTTTTTAAATTTTGCGATTTTTATATAAAATGTCAATGTTGCATGGCACAATAATACCAGATAACCGTATCGCTACAACAAATAAAACAAGGCTACGAGAACAGTCTCTTTCGTTGGTAAATTTGTTTCCTTAATGTCAAAAAGATAAAACAAAAAGCAAAACATTCAACATAAACTTCCTTGGACTCGACTACGTAAATATTTCTTTTAGTCAGGCAAGTTTTTGTTATTCAGACTTCGAGTATTTTGCGTCTTGCTGGCACCGATATTTTAAAATACATATTGATAATTTAACTTACTATCACATGACCTCTAAAGTAAAGGAGTGTCTAACAATCTGGTTTAATTTTTATCTTATTTTGACCATTGAAATGTGGAACTAAATTAACTGAATAAATATCACTTTATGGTCTTTGTCTTCAAAATGGCACTTAAGTAAATATTTTTTTTGTATAATTCAGAATACCAATACCAATTCTAAACTAAATGAGAATCGAGCTTAAAATTTTACACGTTTAGGGAGAAGAGCTATGTCGAGATCATTTTGATCTTTAAACTTTAGATGTAATAAACCTATACTATCCTTTTTCTTTTTCGCACATTGAACAAAATATTTAACGTTATAAAGGTAATTTCCTTGCGTTAAATATTAAACTAAAACTAGATATCTACCATTATTAAATTAGTATAACTTTGTGTTTTTCTTTTTAATTTTTAAACCTTTATATTTTTGGACCGAAAAGAGACATGGGTTTAAAACCTTATGATTTGAAAAACACTTCCAATGAAAAATACTTCTAGCAAATTTTATTCAAATCATAGATGTGAAATCCAAATGCTGTCTGTTTTGAAATGGAATCACTCACTTCGAAACACTTTAGATGTACGAAAAATAAAAAAATTACGTAATACATTCTTTAGGAAATACTAATAAATTATGTTCAAACAAACGCTCTTCGGTTCTCCTTATATCTAGAGGGACGTGGACCCACATTTGGGAACCAATGTGATCGATATGACTATATGAATACTAGCAAATAAAAAGTTATTTTAAATTTTCAACCGGCTAACAGCATACTTTGAGCCGTCGCCAACAATTTTAAGATACACCGCCGCCGTTAAATCCTTTCCTTTCAAAATAATCGAATTGTTTACGTTTAGTAAAACGAAAATGAGCTTGAGAGCATGTATATATAAAGATTGTGGGAATTACATTAATTTAAAAGATCGATCATTCAACAAAGATGTAAAATTATTTAGTTTTCCCAAAAATCCACAAAGACGACAAAAATGGATAGAGTATGGAAAAGTGCCATCAAATGTACCCGCCTCAATGTATTATTTTTGTTCGGATCATTTCGATAAAAAATTCTTTGCTATAAACAATGTACGTACAGTATTAGTGGGCGAAGCTGTACCCTATCCATATGTTGAACGCGAAATTGATACTGAAACTTATGAAGAAGATACTTCCAGTAATTTGGATTACTTTCTGTACGATACGAATAGGGATAGTGATATGATCGATAAACAACAATTACAAAATGAACAGGATTTACATGTAGAATCAACAACTATGCCTAACGAATTTCAGGATGAATTTCACGAAGAACATTATTCCATTAATTTGGCTGAAGAAAAGACTGATGAATGTATTATCTTCACAGAAGAAAACAATACACAACTATCACTTACAAACGCAAGTGGTAACAAAAGAAAAATGGATGACACCAATACAAACATTCAAATCGAAGCATCTTCATCAAATGCGAAACTCTTAAAAACATCTCCTTTACAAAAACCACTAAAAAAATCCTTTGAGAAAACGAATGCTACTATTTCTCAGCAAACGCCAACAGCTACCAATTCAATTGCCAGGGAAACTATTGAAGAAATAGATCCAGATCAACTGATTAACGCAGAACGTGTAACAACTTTTATTTTTAAGGGTGAAGAATACGTTCAAATGTCTAAAGATCATTATATAAATGAAAAAATGGACTTAATAAAAAAATTACGAAAAATGGAACATACTTTAAAGACCATAAAACAACATTTAAATTCATTAGATTTTTAAGATAAAAGCTTTTAAATTTAAATATATAAAAGTATTTTTCAATGCATAAATTTGCATTTTTTGATAATTAATATTAAATGTATATACATCCATATATAGCTATTCTACAGGCTTGACAAAGGAAATTATATATTCTGTTATTGGAATTTTATATTTTTCAATTCATTGTGTATTAGTTATTTTCAATCACTAAGTTCATAAATATCCACTGATTCAGTGGGTTCATCGATATTTTCAATATCTTGTGTAAAACTTATATTACAACCTACATTGTATAATTCACCATCTTCATCGCTTTCCAAGTCGACATCCTCATCATCGTATCCATCCTCTTCAGTTAATATTCCCTGCATTTTACGCTTCCGCTGCAATAATTCTATCCACAATAAGGGTGTTTCACACAATGGGCATTCACCGGCAATAGGTATGTAATGACCTCTTTGTGATGGATCAGATGATAACATATGGTTAGCTAAACATATTATATGACAAGTCAATTTACACAGACTATTTAGACAACCAATACGTGACTGGTCAGCATTCTGTATTGGTTGCATGCAAAGATGACATTCTGGTGCCCATATCGCACGTGGTAATATATTTTGTTGTTTATTTTTCGTTGATTTTTCAAGAGCCACAGAGCCACTTACTATTTTCATGTGTTTCGGTGGTAAAAGCAAAGGCTACAATACCATAATATGTGAAAGTATTGCATAAGAAAGAAAGGCTAATTTAGTACTCACATCAAATTCACATTCATAATCATTTTCGAGCCAACGTACAACTAGAGGTAATCTTTGCCAAGGACCCACGTTTAACATGCGACTTAGTATACGAAAATTATATTGAAAATAGGTTTCCTTTGGTAGTTTTCTTTTCAAGTCGGGATAGTTTTTTAGGCGTGATGATAGTGTGGGCTGTTGCCATGCCCATTCAAATTGTAGGGCAGCTATATTGTTGGGAAAGCCATGCACTATCATAACCATTTTCCAAGGACCTTTGTTACTGGTTTTCTTAGCTCCTCCAAAATCTTTGCCACGATTATGTTGCTTTATTCTTCGCATGGGATTTACAGTAAATCCTATGTAGCACTTTCCATTGTAACGCTTTTCAGGGCTTTGACTGCATAATAGATAAACGCCATAAAAACGAGATCTAATTTGCTCAACGGGAGCATCATTGTTTATCTGTTGAGTAGACATGTCCTGTAATAAGAAACACATTTGTAACAAGTGTTTTACTAGATTTAGCACCTATAACTCAACCAATATTTTAGATAACATAAATTAAACTACATACATTTTTTACAAATAAAACAAGAAATACACATTTTTAAATATTATTAAGAAAATCTATATTTAAATAATTCTAAATTTATTTTTACAAACATTATTCAAGATTTAAATTAAACCTAAATATTACAATTTGTTTTATAAACTAATTACATATTATATAAATTATAAGTTCATTAAATGCTAATTAGTTTTTTTATTCCTCTCAATTATCAATTACTATATAAAACTCATTACATTTTCTGCATTAAAGGAGCGCCTCCAGCATTAGTTTGATTAATTGCCGCAGACGAATTTCCATTCAGCTGTTGAGTTTGTTGTTGGCCAGCAAGCTGAGTTTGTGGCTGAGTATTGCCTGCATTGACCATTGATCCATTTTGCATATTGCATGCAGCGATATTTGTTTGACCCTGTTGTTGTTGCTGCTGTTGTGGTTGTTGGGCACTCATTTGAGGTTGTTGAGCCTCGGTCATATTATCATTGTTTGGCGGAGCATTAAGTTGATTTTGTGTATTACCATTGACCGAATTGAACATTTTAATACGTTTACGTGTATAATGTTGCCACTGCAGTATGGCCTGGTCATCAATGAACTTGCAACACTGCGAATTAACAATTTCCCGGCGAAAATGTTCATATTGTAATAAGTCGAGAAAATACAGGCACATGGGATACATTAAATATTTCGCATATTCTGGTTCTTTCCAATATTGCAAATATTTGAGGTAATTTATAAAAGCTTGGTCTTTAAAATAGCCACGTTGAGCAAGGACTGTGAAATAAGAAAATAAATTTATTTTAAAAATGTACATATATGCATATAATAAAATATATAATATTGGACCTATAAAATTCGCAAGTGTGTAGTATATTTACTAATAGACTTTGTGGTATTTTTTCGTTTTTCTTAACATATTTCTTAATTGTCTATAATATTGCACATATATTTTTTGAACGCATCAATATTATAAGAGTTTTCAGCATATTTTTGCTAGGCCTACTAAGTTTATATCTGGTCTATGTAAATTTATGCCCGCTAACATAATGAAGCAGTTACATCTATAAATATATAAAAGAGTAACGTTACTGACTGACTGTCTGACTGATTCACCATCCCACAGCCCAAACGGCTGAAGCTAGAGAGACGAAATTTAGAATGTAGGTAGGTCTTCCTCCATATAGATCCACTAAGACGGGATTTTTGAAAATTCGAATGTTTAAGGGGTTAAAAAGGGTAAAAATCGAGAAAAATCGGTAACGTTATATTATTAGATTAATAATACAAAATAATTGGACAGGTGTCTGATACTTTTTTGAAAATCAGCCGTTTTAGGGAGGAAACAGGTAAAAACTGTATTATGAAACCAATGAACATACAGATAAAATTTATGTTGTATTCATAACTTCTCAAAAAATGAGAAATACAAGTTTGGTACTTTTTAGAAATTCAACCGTGTAAGGGGAAAAAATCTTACCTATTTTTGTTTTTTTTTTTTTTTCATATAAAAATATTTTTTTATATATCTTGAAATGTTCAAATGAGGATATTATTATGGGATATTACTACAATTTAGGAATTTATTGGAATAGAATTTTTGATACTTCGATAGGTGAAAAAAAACCAAAAAAATGGGTAAAGCGGGAAATTACATTTTACTCGAACTTAATAATGAATTTTCAATTACATTAAACATAGAAACATAAAATTAAGTAAATGTAGTCCTATATGGATAAGAATTTACAACAGTGGAATGGTACTTTTTGAATTTCCTGTAATATTTAACCTAGAAACATGAAATTAAATATACTTGGTCCTATAAGGGGAAAAATTCACAAGAGCTTTATTTACGGTACTTTTTTGTTCTTCTAATATTACTTTTTTGATTTTTTTTAAATATGGACCTAGAAAGGTGTTATTAATGATATGTAGTCCTAAATGAATGTGAAACCATAAGAGGAGATTTTATGGTACCT
>MINK01175494.1:2489-13931 GCA_001735545.1 Phormia regina | reverse complement strand
AAATACCAAAAACTAATGAGAACTAAGAAATAAATATGTTTTTTAATCAGACAATATATTAGTTTTTTTTTTTTTTTTTTGCTTTATTTTTTGGGACATTTAGCCTTTTCTGACCTTTTTTAAAGTCCAATTTAGCTTCTTTTTTTCTCAAGTCCTAGCAACACTAACCATGAGTTTAATTCTATAATGAATAATACTGTACAAAGTTCAAAAACATAAAAAAGGCTTAAGGCCAATTTTCTACACTTTGTTCGCGCGTTTATACTTTTTGATCTCATTCGATCTTACGTAAACTAATGCGACTATGAACAAAGCTTTATTTCTCCCAATTCCCAATTTTTAAACTGGTTAGTCGAATTTTGATGACAACATTTTTTAGATTTTAAACATTTTTGGGAGAGACTGGTATTTTGATATAGGGATTGATACTTATTGAAATTGTGTGTGCTCTGCGCTATACATTGTTTATGTGCCCGAAATATTCAACGTAGTATTTTGGAAAACAAGAGCGAAAAGGCTGTTTTTCAAGAGCCACGTTCATATAAAATAGCATGAATTACTGAAATGTGGTACAAACTTTACATTTAGCAGAATTAAGAATATTATTTTTGGGAATTTAACAGATGACACCGAGCATTTTCTGGCAACACTGGTATATACGTTTCATGATCCATTACAAAACATAAGAATTTTTGAATGAAATTTTAATTTTATCTATCTTTGATTCTACTTTTTTGCGGTTTTCATGTCTTAAATTTTTTCGACTTTATATGTTTTCAACTTTGAATTAGCTTTAACTTTTCGTACCAAATGGCCAGGTGTATTAGGAGTTCTTTTCAATATGCGTTTCATTTTCTAGTCTACCCAATAGCATTTGGACCTTTTTCTTCCCGAATCAAGATTGCTATCGATGATCGAATTCTCATGATACAGTTTCATAACATTGGAAACAATTTAAAAGCAGATAGTTCTATACTTTTCCCTGATCATAGATCCTGGTTATAAAAGGAAAGATCAATTCAATTGCCTCCCACCAGAGCATAAGGACTGGGCAATAAATTCAAAATTAAGATCTACCTCCTAATTAGGATCAAGTGGCTTTATTTATTTTTATTTTTTTATAATCTGCTATTGAAATGGGTGCGCATCATATCCTGCAGTACAAAAAAATTTGGAGGCCGTTAATACTCTTGTACTGAAATTTGTAATACTTAAAAATATTGGTCTTTGTTCCGCCTTAATTTTTACCAACTGGCTTGGAATCACTTTTGGATTCAATTTAATGATGTCCGTTCGTCCGTCCGTCTGTCTGCCTGTCCATCATGTCAAATTTTTTAAAATTATTTAATGAATCTTTCTTACGATCGTTTTGGAGGAATTTATTGCATTTGTACTGATTTTTATAGTAACCGAAAATATTGGTTTAAGATCTACCTTAATTTTAAACAATCAACTTGGAATTATTTTTAGATTCAATTTAATGATGTCCGTCAGTTTGTCTGTCCGTACATCAGGCCAAAATTTTGAAAATAATTTAATGAAACTTACGATCGGTGTAGGCGAATTTAATGTTTTTGTATTGATATTTCCAATGCCCAAAAATATTAGTCTAAGATCAACATCAATTTTTACCAATCGACTTGGAATTACTTTTAGATTTAATTTAATATCCGACCCTCCGTCTGTCTGTCCGTCCATCAGATTAAAATTTTGAAAATAATTTAATGAAACTTTGTTACAATCGGTGCAATTGACTGGATGATTATTGTGTATTACGATTTAAAAAGAAAATCTTTCAAAATCATATATAAAATATATTAAATTTCTGGCATTTTATTTATTTTTTTATTTTTTCATATTTAATGGGAGATTGTAGTTTTAATAAATAAAATGATAATAAGATAATACGATCACTATTGAATGAACTCACTTGCAATGTGATTAAAAAGTAATTAAAATGTTATGACAATTAAATTTTCACTCTCGACCTCATAAGATTTTTAGAGTATCATTTAGGAATTTGTTTTAAATTTTTAAATTTTGAATTCTCCTAAACAATTTTACACCCATTTAAAATAATTTATTGAGGCTAGGAATATTATATTTAAAAGGATTGAGTTGTGCATCCATCATCTATCAAAGTTTTTATTTCTATTTTATTTTTTATATTTATTTTAATCTAAGGTTACATAAAATAATTCAATTGTTTTAACTGACTGTTGTTTGAAATCTATCTATATATCTATATATATTTTATTTTTCATGTTATATCTATAATAAAAATATAGATTTTTCTTTTAGTAATAAACATTTTTTTCCTGTAAATTTATTTTGTATAAAGTAAAAAAAAGAAAGAATTGCAATGAAACCCTTGTTTTACTTCATTGATTTCAACTCATGTAATTCTATCCGTCTGTGATGATTATGATGATGAAGGCAAAGAGCAGCCAATACCAACAGTTTTCCACTTAACAAGAATTTTTTTTAACCCAACAATTTTTTTTCTTTTCGTATCATTAGTAAAGTTGCACATTTTTATATATTTCTAGTAAAGATTAAACATGATTTTTTCTATAACTATACATTTGTCGATGTATGGGTATGTAGTTTAATATTTTTATTATTTGTTGTAATATTATTATAGTCAGGGCAATCGAAAATATTAAAAAAAATATTTATATATTTTCTTTATTTATGTTTTAAAGACAATTTTAGTTATTTTTATATTGATTTGTTATAGCATATTTTTGCATATTTTTATCATATTAGCATATGTTTGCATATTATGGAATAATTGGCATATTTTGTCATATTTTAATATAAAATCCTTATTTTAGATTATATTTTAACAAATTAAATAACATATATTTTGCTTATTTAATACTTTAAAATATAATTTAGCGTATATTACATTAAAAAGCATAATTTTGCATATTTTACTCTAAGGAACATAATTAAGCTTATTTTACTCTTAAGAGTATAAGTTGGAATACATGGAATTTTTATATTTTTTATATGACATATTTTATCTTTAGTGAAATTTTCTTTTTATTGTCACATACGTTTTTTAAATCTGAGTCTGTAATAATTTTCCTCTTATGAATTTATGGAAATATTTTAACACTTAAGAAAAATATTTAGAATATTTACATTTCATATATGACATATTTTGTCATTTGCAAAACTGTCTTTTTTTACTGTTTTTTTTTACGTTTTTGAAATCTGAGTTTCTAATAATTTTCCTCTCATGAATTTATGGAAATATTTTAAATTTAAGAAAAATATTCAGAATACTTCGAATTTTTAATTTTATTAATGACATATTTTGCCATCTGTGAGATTTTTTTTTACCGTCACAAACATTTTCTAAATATTATTCTATAACAATTTTCCTCTTATGAATTTATGGAAATATTATTATTACTAAATATTTAGAAAAATATTCAGAATATTTACATTTCATTATATGACATATTTGGTCATTAGTGAAATTTTCTTTTTTCTATCACATACGCTTTTTTAAATCTGATATAAATATATAAATGATTTTAAAAGTAAATTTATATAAAAAATAATATAAACATTTAGAATGAAAAAATATATATTTTATAGCCTATTTTTATGCGCATAAAACACTTTTTTTAAAACATAATTTTAAGCGCATAAAATACTTTTTAGTAAAGCATATTTTTGGTTGCTCTGTTTATAACAAAATATTAGTTTTATATAAAAGTTTTATTTATTTTCTATATACATATATATATACAATTTTGTATTATTTGTATATATCAGAAAAAATATAAAACTTTCCTTGTTTTAATATTTTTTTCTTTTCATTCTGTCAATGAGTATGAGAGAGATTTGTTTGTTGGTTTAGATTTCAGACTGATGTTCAGTTAGTTAACAACATTTATAACTTACAGTTGCCAAGAATTTTTTTTGTAAAAGAAAATTTTCATATTTTTCTTTTTTGTAATTTTAGAACGGTTGTTTGTGTCTTTGTCTTAATGTAAATATTCTCTATTTTTCATGGTGGCAATGGAAAAAATCTCAAATTTTAAAAAAGAAAAAATCGCCACTAACCATTAATAAAATTTCTGCTACATCTCCGTTTACTTCAATTTATTTATGTATATATTTTTTTCTATGTACTTTCCCTTAGTTTTTTTTTACTCCTTCATTGAGTTTTGTAATACACTTTCTTGCACTCCTTTATTATTTTTTATGGTAGCCAACTGGCTTTAAAATTTGTAAATTTTCCTTTTTTTTTTTGGAAATTAATTTCTTTCATTTTTTTCCCCGTTTTTTTTTTTTCATTTTTAATTTTCTTAGTCATTGGGTAGTTGACCGACCCTTTTAAAAGATTATTTTCAATTTTTTTTTAAAGGCTCTATTATTAAAACTCTTTTATAATTATTGATTACAATTCCCTAAATAAAGTTTAATTATAATTTTTTTTTTAATTATTTTACCCAAAAGAAACCCCAAGTTATTATAAAAAATATATATTAATTAAAATTTAAAACCTTTTTCTATGTCTTAACATATATAATATATATAACAATTTATTGTTCCTTCTACTAGAATTAATATATTTTAATACCAAAAAGAATTAAAGTTAATTTATCAAAACTGATTCATTACAATTAGATTTTTAATTGCAACAATTCATAAAGTACTAAGATTTTAAATTTCTATTATTATTTTGACTAAAAATAGAAGAATTTATTTCGGTTTAATTCTATCAATTAATAAATTAATCAAATATAAATAAAATATGTAACAAATTGAACTCAATTAATAAAAATAATTGAATTAGATTTCTATGTAAAATTTTAATTCAATTTGTTAGAATAATTTAAGTTAATGATTACATTTACATGATCTATTAATCGATTTATCAAACATAAATTACTACTTTAATAATTTTTTTAATTGTATCAATTATTATATTAATTAAAATTTATATTTTCTAATATTTTTTTTTATCAGCCTTCAATGATTTTTTTAATTGTATCAATTAATAAATTAATCAAATCTAAATCAACATAAATGATAATTTGAATAATTGAATATACAATTTTTTTCATGAGTTAAGTTTTAATTAATAAAATAATTGAATTTGCATTATTCGTAATTGAGATTTGAATTTAGAATTTTCTATATAAAATTTGAATTTAATTTTTTATAAACTTTGATTTTTATTTATTTTATTTAATTAGAAAAATATTTTAAATGGCTATAAGATACTGTTTAATAATTATATTGAAAGTTTTTAGAATATAATTTTTTTCTGTGTAATTTATTAAATTATAAAAAATTCGATTTAATTAAAATATTTTAAAAAATCTTTAGAATTTACTTTAGATTTAAAGTAAATTGTTTAATTTTAAGATTTTTTGAAATCATTATGAAATTTTAATAATTATTTAATTGATATTTGTTTATGTAGTTTAAAAAAATTAAATTTTTAAAGTTTCAGTCAGATATGGAAAAATTAATAATTCATTTTGAGTTTTAAATTTAAGTTAATTACTCAACAAAATGTTGAAAAAATTATATATATTATTCTAAAGATAAAGATAAAATGGTAATTCTCCATTACATCACATTTTTAATCCATTGAGGACCAAAAAAAATTTCCTCCTGTGAGGGGTTTTTACCTTATAATATTTTCTAGTTAAGATGTAGAGAAGTCACTCATATTTTATAGTCGAGAAATAGGTCTACAAAAATATAGTATTAATCATATAATATATCGAACATAGACCCTAGAAATCTTTAAAATTGTAAAATAATCAAACAATAATTTCCCAATTAAAGCATAGAAAAAAATGTGGGGTAAATAGTGGGTGTAGTGGGATAATCTCATTTCATATAAATGAAAATAGTAAAAACAAATATCATTAAATGAAACACAAATCATAAGGTAATACCAACAAATTTTTCACCATAAATTTTGGTGTTAAAATAATAATATAATTGGCGGAATATTTATAAATAAAAATTTTATCTCTTTTCATTCGCTTAGCAGAAAAAGAATGCTCTCTTCTCATATATAAATTACTTCTACTAATAGAGTTAAAGTTTTTGAGATCAAGATATACTTCTAGTTGCTTTCTATGGTTTCCTTATTGACAGATTATGCCCATTTTTAATAACAAACTAATCGCGTATAAGATAAATATTTGTGTCAATATTTCCTCGCTCTCGCAGGACCGCCCCGAGTCTTATTCTAATTTCAACAGACACACACAGATGGATAAACAATGTTAACTCTCATCTTTTTGTAAGGAATATATAAACATTAAATCGACAGCCAAAAGTTTTTCTAAGGGATAAGTATAGAAGAATCGTAATTATACCTTTTATCACAAGTGAAAAACGTTTTTCATATTTGATATTTGCACAATTTTATTTTGGTTTCGTCGGATTCTTGTTAGCAAGGACTATGTCCGTTGGTCCGAGTGTCGGTTGGAATGAAGTCCGCTGTTAGCTGACATATATAAAATATATATTAAACGATCGGAAATTCTTTCGAGAATTTTGCTATTGAAATTCAACAACATTGGTCTATAAATATCGTAAGTACCCAAAAAGAAAATTTTTGCAGGAGAAACATTTTTTTTATTGTTTTCACATTTTTGAATGCATGAAAAATTTCACTTATGATAAAATTAATTTCGCTATAAATCTAAAATTACACTTGATACATCGATGAAATTTTGTCAGATAGTGTAAATGATTCTATATTATAGATTCTCATCAAAACAGGACTTTCAAAAATCCTTCGAAAATATTGTCGGTTACGATATTTTGGTCGATCAGGGATCGATATGCATTAAAACCGGTTTTTAAGAGTGATTTTTTAAATTTCTAAGGCCTCTGTTTATGTAAGGGACTTTGTTTTTGTAAATATTTTTCCTGAAATTTCCTTCTGAAAAAATAAAATAAAATGGTGTAATAATAATATTAGCCAAAACGAATTTTTGATAAATTCTTAAGATTTTTGTTTTTATGTATATATATCGATTATAAATATTTTGACTTTTTGTTATTAACTTAATTCTTATATAAACCAACCAGTTTTAGGTAAAAAAAAATTGAAAAAAATAATAATAAAATAATACACATACACATATATATTTAGCAATGTAATGCAAATTTTTAAATGCGAAAGTATCAAATAAAGCATACTTTTAGGCGAAAATTTTATTTGTCGTTAAGAAGGTTATAAAATCGCCGAATAAAGATATAATATAATAGAGATATGTTATTAATTATAAAGACATATATTTCAGTCGCCTATCTTTTATAAATCAATATTTCTCTAATTATAATGAAAATGTCAAAATATTATTCCTTTATTTTGAACGAAAAATTATATATTTTTTCGCTAAAATATGTCGATTTTAATACTAGTCTTTATAAAGAATTTAATTAAGAAAGTCTGCGATATATAAATTTAGCTTACGTGTTTATTCCAAAATTAGGGGCTTAATTAAAATTCAAGAAATAAAATAATTTTTAAAAAATGTTAGAAAAAGAAATATATTTTAGTAAAATAAATAAAATTAACATTTACTATAAAATTTCTTGAACAAATTTGTTAGACCAAAAAAATAAGAGAAAAACGAAGAATGGGATTTAAACATTTTATTTGGCACATGCATTTAATGATGAGACCACCGACCTAAACCCATATCATTTGCCAAAGGGGTGGGTGCATTAAATACAATAGAATTTTTTTTTTTTAATTTCATTCTTTCTTTTTTTCTTGGTTAAAACAACTGAAATTATTTGTAAATTACTCGTTTTTTTCGGGGTTATAATAAAAAGTTAAAAATAACAAAATAGAAAAAAAAAAAAAAATAAAAANAAAAAAAAAAATCGGTATATAAGTTGGGTATATTTTAAAATGACACTAAAGGGTGTTAAAATTATATAGAGATTATATGCCAACAACTACCCCCTTCTACCCAATTACCAACAAAACAAGAAAAAAAAATTAACGTAAAATTGTGAAGAAGAAAAAAAAAATTATGTAAATGAGTTAAAATTTTTTCCAACAATTTCCGTATTTCCTCAGCCGTTTCTTACCTAAAAATATAAAATACATACAAGAATAAAAATAAAATAAAAAAAACTAGGAGAAGTGCTTGGTTGTCTGGTGAACAGAATATTTCGTTTGTTTTTTTTTTTTTTTTTGCTTTCTGTTATATATTTTTTTAAATTAATTACACACTATGACCGACCAACTTGGAAAAAATGGAGGAAAAATTATAAAAAAAATCTATATAAAGTTTTAAAAAAAATGTACAATACCTTATAAAAATACACGACGATGATGAAGATGGGGACAATGGAAATGGAAGGAAAGACAACACCAAATAACAATCAGGGTATTAACACCCCAAAACGACACCCACTTGGTGGTCTGGTATGACTGGGCCCCGTCCAGTCAAAGACTCATTTACTTAATACAAACGTTTATCAAAAAAACCCCAACCCTGATTAAAATACACATACAAACACACACACACGTAAATAACACCCGTTATATATGAACAAATATGTCTGAGAGTAAGAGACGACGAGTGTAAGTGTTAAAGATGAACAGACCAATATGAAGGAAACTACAACAAAAACAAAAAATTAAAACGCTGGGTGGTTTAAATGCTAGGTCGCTTGGATTTTTTTTCTCTCTACAACAGCCCTGCCAATATTATAAATGATTTTATTGCTAGAGGAATATGGGGGTAGAGGAAAAATATTAAGGTTGGGTGGTATTGTGGGTCAAACAAATGAGCCAAACGTAGAAGGAGGAAGGTGGGAGGGGGTTCTGATATCAGTTGTGTGTATAGAATTGTTGAAGCAAACGGAAATGTAAGCTTGATTGCAACATTATATCATTAATTTTAGAAAAAAATATATATGTATATAAATATACAAGAAAAAAAAATCAGTTACATTTTTATTTTGTTTTAAAACAATATATACTATATATATACAAGTACATAAGCAGACAAAAGGAAGTACATGTAAGTATAGCAAAAAAATAATAATAATAATATAAAATAAACTAAAATACTAGCAAAAGTATATAGAAAACCAATCTACCAATAATTATATGAAGAAGAAGAAAAAAAAAATCATTAATTAAAATCTTTCCAACATATGCGAAAAATATATCTAGGAATACTAGAAAAAAAAAAAGAGTTAAAATTAAATCGAATTTCTAACCATTATAGCAAACCACTACTGATGACTGTTGGCTGCTATTTGTTTGTTATACATTCTTTGTCCAAAAATTAAAAAAAAATATATGCAAAGTTTTTTCTATACTATATAGGTATATACATAAATATAAAAAAATGTAAATTCAGCATTAATTTGTACACATTTTTTCTTTCTTTTTTTAGACAAAAATAATAATTAAAGAAATATTTTTTTTAAGAGGACCACACCCTTTATAGAAGAAGGTATTGTGATTCATTATTATTACTATCACTGGATATGCTAAATTGGCAATAGAATTTAATAAAATTTTAAATATAAATACTGCACACAAAAAAATGTGTACACACTTATGAAGAGTTTTAACTTATATATGAAAAATTAGTTTACACTTGTAAATATTATCAGTAGCAACTATGAAGTAAATTTTAGTGTAATAACACAAAACATCAGTGGAAAAATCAGCATATAACTTCTGATCGGCTATTTGAATTTGCGTGAAATTTATTACAGGCGTAGCAGAGAAGTGTTCAATATTAAGTTTGAAAGGGGTACCTAACAGACCTCTTAGGGAATGAGCTATAAGAGCACAAAGTAAGGTACCTCTCTTACAAAAAACTGAATTTGAATTGCTTGACAAATGTTTGTTTTTCTTCCGATGTTACATATTTTTATAGATATATTATTATAGGTCCTGATAATACCTACAAAAAACTGCCTACATATCGAATTTATATCTTATAGTTTTTGAGTTTATTTGCTTTTGAATTTTTGAGTATCCCATTATCTATTAAATAAAATAAATTTGAAGTCGATATCTTTATCGATTTTTAATTTTAATATAGAGAAAAGTAAACTACCTTGTTAGTGTTTTTTTTACCAAAAAAAGTATCTACTCCTTTTTTTCTAAAAAAAAAAAAATTCGTTAACAACATAAAATAATTTTTTAAAAAGTCGCTTCACACAAATGACTTTAAAATAAAAATCAAGGCCAATAACTCAAGCTGTCAAGGAAGACACCCTTCTGAATTTGATTTGAAAGATGACGACTTTTTGTGTTTTATTTTTTTCACCAGAAAGTATCTATTTCTTTAACAACATAAAATAATTTTATACTTTTCTGTAAAGCATCTTCACAGAGAAAACAGTCCCAATAACTCTGGTCAAGATAAACACTCTCCCGATTTAGAGATATTTTCTATGAAAATTTTGATTTTAGTCTATATTTTCTAAAATCCAAAAGCACAAATCGGCAAACGGAATGCAATTCTATAAAATCTATAAAATATTGTTAAAAGTTTCATTTCTGAAATCTACTGTTATTGCTTCAAGTCTGCTCCTTGTGCCCATTGGACCTACTAATTTCCATATTTAGGAAAAACATTACATTTTCAAAATTATATATCTCTGATCACAGATGGAATATGGATATAGAAGATACATTTCTGAAATCTTTTGCTCCTAGGCAACTCCCACTATTCGGATTACTATTTCCAAGTATGCGCTTTGTGCATTTGAATTTTTTTTTCAATTATATCAAAATTGTATATTTCTGATCCCAGATGGAATCTGGATTTAGAACATACATTTCTGAAATCTATTGGTCCTAGGCTACTGCCACTCTTTCACTTATGCGATTCAAGTCTGCTCCTTGTGTCCACTGGAGTCACATGAAAATTCCAAATTTTTCCATATTTTCATAGTGAAAAAATAACATTTTCAAAATTATATATCTCTGATCTCAGATGGAATCTGGATATAGAAGGTGCATTTTTGAAATCTACTAGTCCTAGGCTACTCCCACTATTCGGCTTACTCGTTCCAAGTCTGCTCTTTGTGTCCATTGCAGCCAAAATTAAAAATTAAAATTTTTTCAATTATTTCAAAATTGTATATTTCTGATCCCAGACGGAATCTGGATTTAGAACATGAAATTTACAGGTCCCAGTCTATTCCCGCTTATGCGATTTAGGCCTGCTCCTTGTGTCCACTGGAGCCATTTGAAAATTCCATATTTTCAAAATTATATATCTCTGATCTCTGAATGGAATGTGGATATGGAATAACCATTCCTAGAAAACACTGGAATATACCAATACTTATCTGTTCCTTGTATCTATCTATCTATCTATCTATCTATCTATCTATCTATCTATCTATCTATCTATCTATCTATCTATCTATCTATCTATCTATCTATCTATC
>MINK01175491.1:0-11862 GCA_001735545.1 Phormia regina | reverse complement strand
AATTGGAGCGTTATTTAAGAAACTACAGAGGATTTTAGTTTTCATATGATTTTATATGAAAAATCGATTTTTTATGAAGTGATCACAGATTAAGCTCCGTTTTTCAATTGGAGCGTTATTTAAGAAACTACAGAGGATTTTAGTTTTCATATGATTTTCTATGAAAAATCGATTTTAAACTACAGAGGATTTTAGTTTTCATATGATTTTCTATGAAAAATCGATTTTTATGAAGTGATCACAGATTTTTTATTTTATTACTTTTAATTTTCTTTATTTATTTGGCAACTTATCGTTTATATTCTTTACAATATTGAATGGATGCAATGAAATTAAACAACAATACTATCGGAACTGAAAGGAAATGTCAAAAATTGGAGAGAGCGGAAACTGCCAATTTTCTCACTAAAATTGTAATAGATTAACGTTTAATTATATCTGCTTTGTGCTCTCATACTTAGTTAAGCTGAGTGCAGAACAACAATAGAATTATTGAAATATTTGTAAATTATAATAAATGATAAATACAGATAAAGGTGTTTGTTAAGATAATTGAAAGGATAAAGAACATTGAAAGAGATTGAAAAGTATTGCATTTTTTAACATTAACTATTTTTAAATTCAAGTTGTTGGTAAAGTCCAAGCAGTATAAAAGCTATTGATACAATTTTTGTAATTTATTTTTAATAAACATTAGAATTTTAAGCGACTTTATAAGTAGCTTTTATACCATCCATAAGTTATTACTTAATTTTATGAATTCATACCTTAAGATTTCTGGTTTTACTTTGCAGCATTTGCAACAAGTGCTTCCGCTTTTTTTACACAACTTTGTTTAATTTAATTTTTACTATTAACACTAATTTCTATATTATTTTAATAAATATAAAAGGCCATAATGCAAAACCATTTTTTAATAAACTTATTTTTTGCTTTCTTTTCTTAATTTTCCAATTGCACTTATACACACACACACACACTTTCACACAAAACACGAAACAACGGACGCACGGACTTTTAAACAAACAAAACGCTTGTATTTTACTACTGATATTAAAACAAATGCTTTCATTTAATAACAAATTCATTAAAAACACTTTAATAAACATTTTGTTTAGAAATTAACTAATATCTTACTAAATTTAATTAAAATATAAACGCACGCGAACCGTCTGCCGACAATACCAACGAAAGTTAAAATAAAACTAAAGGGAATAAGCAAAAGTGAAAGAAATTGGCGGCTAATAAGAAGATAATTGTAATAGATTAAACTAATTGTTTGTGTAATTTTAAAGAAGTGTAAGAGAACGTTGTTTTATAAACAGTAATATACATTAGACAGGAATTGTTTGATGAAAATTCTAATAAGAATTGAAATGGAGTTTCGTTTATGTACACAACTGCTTAAAATAATAGATACACCTAGTGGCATGATATTAAAGTAAGGATAACTTTGAATAATTCTTCAAAAAATACTTCGATTTTTTTCTTTTAGTAAACAATTTGATCTGGCAATGATACTTTAATAAAAAATATGGCAAGTACATAGATATGTGCATAAAAATTAGTCGAGGTCACACACGGCAATTTTTCTTGCCGCTATTCTGACTTTTTAAACGAAAGAGGTAAAGAGAATGTAAAAGTTTAATATTATTAGCATTGCGGCAACAAAAATTGCTATGTGTGAATCCGGGCTTAATACCAAAAATTGTTGCTCATAATAATAGATACAGTTCATTTATTTTTTATTTTATTTAAATTAAATCGAATTTTATTGTATTTTTTTATTATTCTTTACATTATGGAATAAGAAAAGCTTCATTTAGGTTGAAAATATAAAAAGGAAATTGTATTTTGGCACAGAAAATAGGAAAAACAATAGGAGAAATAGGAGAGAAAAATGATTCAAAACAAGTGAAAATGGGAAATCGTTACATGATATTGCAAGTATTGGTTTAGGAAAACATCTATGTTATCTATAAAATGCTTTTGTGTGATTAAAACTTGTAATATTCCTCATAAAATAACCCCAAAATCAGATATTTTTCATGGAATAGGTCCGAAAAGAGATCGTCTTCATTTTATGCAATATCCTAATATATTTTAGTACTCATATACATTTATTATATATCAATATGATAAATAGGATCATTTGTAGTTAATTAAAATCATTCCCAAATTATTATATTTAGCGTAGAATTTTTTCCCTACAGGCTGGTGAATACTTCTTCGGAAGTTATTCCTAGCAAATTATTTTTCATTTCGCCAAAAATTTTATCTCCTTTCATTTTTTTCCCTCGTGTAAATTCGGACTAAAGTAAATTTATTTTTAGAAGTTTTAACAATATCTCAAAATGTTTGTATACGCATTGATAGAACTTTTTTGGCAATTATGCGAAAGTTTGTTTTGAAGACGACGGAAATAGCCTTTAAAGAAATGTAGGTGTCGCTTTTTGCCTATACAGTATTCCTCCTTTCTGTTTTTGGGTTCTTTAAGAGGTCTGCATTTTGTGGAAAATATAGATGTCTTTCTGAGCCCCTTTTTGCCATTTAAAGCAACGACTTTGAAGTTTTCGCTTGTTTTGAACCATTTTTCTCTCCTATTTGGTGCACTGATTGTTTCTTTCCATTTAATGTGCCAGAACCCTATTTCTTTATAATATTTTAAACTTAAATGAAACTTTTCTTATTCCATTATGTAAAAATAATCAAAAAAGTACAATATAATTCGGTTTAATATAAAAAAATTACATTTATATTTTATTATGAGGAAAAAATTTTGGTATTTAAGTCGAAAACGTATGTGTAAAATAATTTTTATGCATATACTTGCCATATATTTTTATCAAATTATCATTGCCAGATCAAATTGTTTAATAAAAGAAAAAAAATTCCGAGTATTTCTGAAGAATTTTTTAAAGTTATCGTCACTATAATATCATCCTAATAGGTGTATATATTATTATGAGAATGTGTGTATTTAGTATCGTATTAATCGAATAATTCGAGTAAAAAATATGTTAAATATTTTCTTTCTTAACTAGTTTTTAGGATGTTTTAATTTTAGTTGTCCAAAAAAGAAGATCAAAAATAATGTTTTAAAATTTGTATAGAATGTAATTTTATTTAAAAAAAATTGTATTTAGTTAAAAGAATCGAATATGCCTAAATTACAATACGAAGTTAAAGATAGTTTTTTACAAATGTAGAGGATATGATGGTGAAAGTTTGAATAAAATTTGTAATATAGATGGAATTTGGACTTAAAATAAAGTCTAGGATATGAAATTGAACTTTATGTTAAGAATCGTTGAACTACTTAGGATGATCCAAAGGGCTTTGTGTCTTTTTCTAAATGCAATAATTCAGAAACAATTCTTTCACAGCCTAACGGATAAAATCCAAAAAATTATATCAAAATTGGGAAAAAAAGGGAATAAAATATTTTCCATTCTGGTAGAAATTGTGGTTAAGCCAATTATCATTCCTATGTGCATATTTGGGAGAATTATATATTTGAAATTTGCAATTGAACTAAAACATATACACAATATCACTTTAATACAGATAGGAGGGAATTATCTTAAAAACTCTATACATTTTAAATGATTATCTAAATGGTTTCAAAATATTGAACATAATTATAAAACATTCATAGACCTTATACTTAAAAGAAATAAATATTCTACAAGATATTTTGAATACTTATTTGTCCACATTAAAAAGTGAGGTTATGCGAAAAAATCTCAAACTATTTTTATCCACTTTAATTTTAATTTTTATCAAAAGTATTGATAATCATCTTTAAATGCGTTTCATTATTTTTTCACAGTGTAAAAAGTAGTCACTTCGGACTACCCTAGGCAAATATTTATAAATTTTTACGCATTTACATTATTTTGGATAGAGTAAATCTTATTTTAAGCTATATTTTTGCTTTCTTTTATAATAGGCATTGATAAATCGAGTAAAATTTTAAGGTACAAATTAATCGAATAACTTGAGTAACTTAAAAGCTTTACTCGACTATTCGAGTAATTTCAAAACTGCATTTTCGAGTTTTTTGCTTATTCGAACAATGAAAAAGTCGACTAAAATGAATATTTTAGTATTTAGACAACAGGCAGAAAACTTTCCGGAAGTATTTGTTTTTATTATTAACGGAACCTATTTTGTCCATTTATCTCGGTTTTGGGAAAGCTGTAATCTTAAATTACAACTTTATTCTTTACACAATAGTTAAATGTTTGTATACATTTGTATATATATTTTTATTTAATTGGAAAATAGTTAAATTAAGAATAAAAATATCAATTCAGATGTTGAAGGGAGTAGTTTAATTAATCGCTAAAATCACATAGTATGAGCTGTTTTGGCGAATGGTGTCCAGTTCCAATTGTGGACAAAATTACCAATTGGTATTATTGGTAGTGAACCACAAATTCTTTCACGGATATTGAAGAGTTTTATTAAGAATCGTTGCTTCAGACAATTGTTTACATTGACTCCACATTCAATTAATTACATTGCAATAGTGTCTTCACTTTTATAAACGTAGACTCTTCGGAAGTTTTTGAGGCGATACATATTACACTTTCAGATTATAGCTCAATTAGTATCATGAATACCGGATTCGAGGATTTAATTAAAGAAATGCTAGTACATATAGACTTTAAAAATAAAATAAATACATTGAATCTATTTTTAGAAGTGGTCTAGTGTTAGATATATTGGAAAATATTCGTGTAAAGGTGTGAGTTATTTGTTAACTTTATTTGTGAATTTTATGCCGCAAACTTCAAGAGCACTTTACTTTTGATTCCATTTTTTTATTGGTACTTTCATATTTTGAATATGGTGAAAATTTTTAGGGAGGTAACGCAAGGTTCAAGGATGGAACCTCTTTATTTACTATGTACTTGGATGATGTCATAAAATTCTACAAATATATGCAGATGACGATCCATTACAAACCTGCTGATGATAGGTAGAAAAAATTATCTTTACTTATTTAGACTGGCATTTCTTAAATTATTGCTTATAAAAATTACAATAATGATAAGATATAATAGTGGTCCGGCATCAATATTAGCGCAAATAAAAGTATACTTTATTAAAATAGATCAAGAAAAATAATATTTTCCTGGTGATTAAAAAGACCTACCAATTAATGTATCCAGGATATAACTCGTTTTGCTATCCAACGACATAAAAAATAAAATAAAAACTAAGTGGGTTATTCGGAAGCATAGGTTGGTTGATAAATACTTTTTGCTGGTATTTTATTTGCACACAATTTATTCTGACTAATTAATTTTGATTCCGTCGATGTTAAAAATAATCAGCATTTCAGTTATACATATCAAGAAGATATCAGTGTATCCATACTTCTTATACCATTACCTCAATAAGAATTTCTTAAACATAGAAAATGTGCGTTGAAATGGAATTTCTTCTTGAAAGGAAAATGTTGTATGTAAAGAGTTGGTCCTATTTAAATTTGTTACTTGGAATTTGTTACTTGGAAAATACCTTCTTTGTTTTAAACAATTGTTATTGTTTTAAATTATTTAAATTATTTTATAAAAATCAATAATGGAAAGTATGATTTTAAGTTCAAAATTTAGTATAGATTTATGGAAAATTTCGGTGTAATTAATAAAAGCATTTTTAATTTTGTATAAACCTTTCTATATATAAATACATCTTTCTTTATTATCAACAATTTTATTAAGGTCTCTGAAAATTTTAAAAGTTTTTTCAAAATTTTTAAGAAAAAATAAATATAAAAAGATATTTCTTAGGTCCCACCGAGATTTGAACTCGGATCGCTGGATTCAGAGTCCAGAGTGCTAACCATTACACCATGGAACCCGTTAAGGATACATTGTTGCAACCAATAATAAAAAGGATGTTTTTCCTTATGCACAAATACAAACACAATATGAGACACATACACAATAGCGGTAATAAAATAATACTAAAACTCATATAAACACCCTTAAAGACAGACAATGCGCATGTTAAAGATAAAATCAACACCTTTTGTACATATCCATAAAAGGATATTTATCCTTAACACCACCATTTCAAAAGTTTATGCTCTAAATCTTTTGTTTTGCTACGAAAAGAAACACATATATCATTTAGGGGGTTTAAGAAAATTCATAATAGTTTTATTGAAAAAAAAAAATTTTGTTGAATGAAATTAATTTTTAAATTTTTATAATGTTAAACATTGCAATACATAGTTAAAGATAATTAGATTAGATAAATATATTGGAATAGATTTAATAAATATGAAATTTGGGAAATATTAATTTTAAACTTTAGATTATTTTTTAGGTTATAAGTAAATATTTTTAATATCATTTTTAATTAATAATATATTTAATTTAATGCTGTGGAAGTTAATACAGCTACACCACGTTCATAGAAACTGTGAGGATCTTGTCCAGCAGCTACAGCCAAATCAACTGTAAACAAAAGTTCTGTGCGTGTAGAATTCAAATAGACAGGCAAAGTCAATTTGCTGACGCGATGTTCCGAAGTTAATCTAAAGGAAAAAGGAAGTTAAAGATAAAAACATTAATATTTGAAATGTAATGTTGGAAAATATTTTATATTTTTCAAATACTATACTAAATTAATTCAACTTACTTCACCCATTTCAAGACTGTAACTGGCAGATCCATCATAATAGTTGAAGCCAACAACAATTCGTTGTTCTTGCATTGTGCTCCCTGCAATTTCAAGCCTGTAACACCAAAGCTGCTATCCTTCGATTCAGCATTTGCTCCCGTCTCCGTGATGGTGACTTCTAAAGCCAACTCTTCCAGAGACCAGCTGTTAGCCTGAGCAACACATTGCCTAGTGGCGGTAATGTAAGCTTCAGGATTTAATAAACCACCGAGCCAAACATGGAAACCTTGCAATTCTTTAGCGCCTGCCTGCGATACCAATTGTGAGACCTTTTGCAGTTGTTTGATACGGTTACTGAAATCTGTAATCCATTGAATAACAGTACAGCCAGCTGGTACTGTATAACGTTTCCAGCCCTTTGGAATAATGCCACGCACCAATTCTGAAAGCATAGAACGATGATGATTGGTTTGTTTCTTTTCTCCTTGGCAAATGAGGACAACATCTTGCAGATCCGAAATGACAGTTTGTAACAATTTTGCGCCCATTGTAACTTCACGTTCAAAGTAACGATACAAAGGATCTTTAATGTTCTCAACAGTTCTCTTAAGAGTAGGCAAACTCTTAGGCAATAATTCCAACCAAGCAGTAGCAGAATTATGTAATACCTTCATCCATGAAGGTCTACCGTCTTCTTGGCGTTGAGCAGCTGCTGCAGCAGCTTGTTCATTGGTCTCCTCTATGGTGTAGGCCAATTCTTCATCATCCTCTAGCTGTTGCATTTTCAATAATTTGCTGACCAAATCTGTACCTCGGGTGGTGAGCAATACCTTTTCGGCATTGTTGGGTAGACCCAGCCAGGAAGGTGTTTGTCTATCGGTAAGATTTTCAATCCATTTAAGGAAATGATCTCTTCTGGTACCATCGGGCATGGTAATATGACGTTGGCCACCACTGGCCCCATCCACATTGGCGACCAAAGCAAAGTCAGCCTCAAACGATCTTGCAGTAAAGAGTTTTTTCAAGAACGAGGTCAATAAACGTTGATCGAAATCGTTGTCAATTTTACCACCATAGATCGATTGAGACAGAAGAGTAACTAAAGCATCCCAAGGTACCTTTTCTGGAGGCAAATTAGTTCTACCCATAGCTGTGGTATCAATCCAGGTGTCTAGAGTATCACAAGCCACTCTCAAATCACTTTCATTAAATTCGTATTTCTTGGCCCAACCCAAAGGAACATAACGTAAACGTTCTTGTACGATAGCATGGAACCAAGCCAACAAGAAGTATAATCTCGCTCTTTCACTGGGTGTCTTCATCATACGGCCTGGTGGCACAGTATTGAATGTTCTCAACAAATTGGCTCTAATACCTGGTGGTGGTTCAAAGACAAATATTCTACCAGCTCTCAAAAGATTAACTGGTACTTTAGGATTAATTTCCATGGTTAAGAAGAGACGGAAACCAGAATGGGGTTGTAAGGAGTGTAATTTCTTTTCGAGTTGCACCAACCATTGAGGAGCCAAGTGCACGTTCTTCAACAATACCCAACGGCCAGTCTTGCAAGCCATATTAATGGCACTCTCAGCTTGATTGAAACCTTCAGCTGAACCAATAGCAATACTGGAAATTTGTTTGTTTAATTCAGCAGCCAAATCATCTACACGTCCGGAAGCATCAAAACCAGGCACAGAACATAATAAAGCTGGAGTATTAGCATTCAATTGTTTGTCGACGACAGCAGCAAAGTCCAATTCATCTTCGGCTGTTTGCATGAAATCTTCTCCCAAAACAGCATTCACCACATTATGAGCAGCAGCAATAACTCGGTCTGGTCTAAAGGCCTGGATCAATAGCAACTGATGTACTGCAGTGGCTATGGGTGTTAAAGCCTTAGATTCATCCCATAATTGAGGAACACATTGCTCGGGTGAACTTTGTTGCAACCAAGCTCCTAACTCTGGTATGGAACGTAATTTATCAATTAATTTACGGAATATGGGAACTCTTGTCTGCAAACGATTAACACCATCAATTTGTTCGGGTGTCAAACCTTCAACAGGTATAGGATTGGCCAAAAGCCCTTCTTTGCTTCTCAAGAAGAAGTTGAATTCAGGATCCAAATTCATTTCCGAGGTACCCTTCAAGTGAATCTTGCACATCAATAAGGCAAATGTTAGTCTATCATTGTGCAACATACCACGGGCTACGCGATCATAACAAACTTGGAATAGATCACGGGTAATAATACCCAAACGTTCAGTGTTATCTGATTTGCCATCCAATTTCTTATTGTTATACAATACGGTAGAGAAAATGTCCAAGAACATTTTCAATGAATACTGATACAAGAAATGTACTTGATTCAAACTGTCCATGGTAAAGTAAATATTACTGCAAGCAACCGATAGAGGCAAATACTGTTGTGATACTGTTTCAATTTCCGCAATAACCTTATCAGTTTCATCCACCTTTTGATTAATGTCGTAGGCCTCCTTCTTCAAAGTCTCCAAAGTAGCTATAACAGAATCATCATCCAAAATTTTACCCTTGGCATCGTTCAAAGCCTGCAACAAACTCTTCTCCAATTGACGCAAACGTAAACGGAACTCGCCTTGTAATTTCAACAAATCGGATCTCTTTTCATCGATATCGGGTCTCTCGGCCTTCAATACTTGATTCAAACACTGAGATTGCAATGAGCTTCTGGTCACAGTGAAGTTGACGAATGTTACACGAGAACAAATGTCGGGTGGAAATTCGACAGTCGGATCACGTGTAGACAAGAAGATAACAAATGATGGTGACAAATCTATATCTTGATCACCCAATGTTATCAAAACTCTGCCGCCACTTCTTCTCAATTCACGATTCAAGACCGGATTCAATATAGGATCGTAATTTTCAACATCTTGCACCAATAGAGGATTACCGAAACGCAAGGCTGATTCCAAATTCTTACGGAACGAATCATCCAAGAAACTAGTTTTGGTAATCTTTTTGCCAGCGTATTCATTTAACAAGAAAGTGGTTGCCTGACCAGAAGGATCAATGATCAATGGATATCTGTTGAATCTCTTCAACATTATAGCATTCTCAGTGCAAAGATCATCAGTGGGCAAAGCATTGGCCTGCCATCTTAAACGTTCATCCGGATTGGATAGATATTCTGTACGGGCAATATCTGGTCTATATTGTATATTCGCAGCTTGTAAATGTTGTGACCAGGTGGTGAACAAATTGGTACGATAATGTTGATCGAAGTAACCACCGTAGGCTATAAAAGCTGCTGAGAGAAGAACATCACCAATAATGGTTGACATTTGTGATTTGAATGTTTCACTTGTACATTCCCAACGTTCACGTTCAATATTCAAACTCTTTAGTAAAGCAATCGAACGATCAACTTTAGCTTGGACATTCTCCAAATCGGTTTTGATGGCTTGAGCTTGTGAAATTAATTGAGCATATTCTTCCTTATAGGCAGAAATACTTTGCTCCAACTGTTCAACCAAAGCTTTAGTCTCATCAGCATTCTTTTTATTAACTTCGGCTTGATCTTCTAAAGAGCGTAATTCATCACGCAAGGGTTCAACGCGTTTCAACATGTCAGCGTATTCAATCTAATTGGAAGAATGGGAAAAAATTATGATAAAATAAATAATTTTCTATATAAAAATCAAAATTCTAGATGTATATTATTATAAATTTAACATTTTTTAACGTACCTGAGCAATAGCCCATTTAACCATAGGACCGCAAGCCAAAGAGGCACGATTAACCTTTTCAAAGTTGTAATCAGGATTGCTAAGATATTTTGATTTCATCTTTTCACGAACATCATCACTATGTTTTTTTTTTTTTTATAAAAGTTAAAAGATATAAAAATATTATTTAATACAAAACTCTTATTTAAAATAACAACAAACATTTATGTTATTATTTAACAAGCAGGTGAATGAAATGCAATTAAAAGCAAAAAGCAACATAACCCGAAGCCTTTAAGAAATATAATAAATGAACAAAAAATAAAATAAATTAACTAAAAATAAAAAACATACAAATCATACAAAACAAATGTTGTTAGTTACAATAATACAAATCAAATATGTGTTAGTTCAACAAAATACTGGGGATACAGGGAAGGATTAATAAAAACTAAAAAAAAAAAAAAAAACAAACATTGTACCAATTACAAAATTAGAAAAAATCATAAACTCAACTAAAAAAATAAAAAGAAAACTCAAATCACAACATTACTGGAAATTCAACAAATCAAAACTACAACAACTCAAAATTAAAAAAAAAGAGGAATTGAATTCAGAAATTTTAATTAATTAAACTAAAAAACAAAACATGAACAAAATGTCTGTGTCTTGTTTTTTTCGTTTTCAATTTTTTTTTGTTTTGTTTTGTAAAGAATCTTTATAAACATGCTTACGTTATCATTTCAGTACTGAAGTTAGATACAATTGAATTTATAAAATTTTCACGCATTATAACAGCACGAATCGATTTCCAATCGTTGGCATTTTCACCCAGTAACAAACAGATCGATTCTAGTGCCAATTTCACCACGGAAGGTGGATTTGCCATTGTTCTCACTTCAACAAGTTGTTGTTTACGTATCGATTTTACAGCTGAGGATGGGGATGATTTTTATTTTTGTTCCAGAAATTTTGTTTTTGTTTTGGTAAGTAAAATTAATATAATAATAATATAGAAATTTGGTTATTTTGTTTTTAATTAATATACAAACAAAATTATTAGACAAACTTGTTATTAGACAAAAAAAAAAAAATTATTTACTTAGTTCATTCTGTCTATTACTTAACATAATCTGCACATTGTTGGTTGGTTAACTTTCGTTAATTAAACTTAATTTTAATATGTGAATCAAAATGATCAATCACAAGTTTTTTTTGAGATCCTGAATTGTTTAAAAAAAATGATGGGAAATTTAATGGACAGTCAAATATATAATAATATTCTCTGAAGAATTTATTGAAATCCCCGAATATTTATATTGAGAAATAAGTGAGGATGACCAGAATATTGGAAAATAAATAAAATTATTTTCCAATTTATTAGAATTCCTTTCTAGCAATATACAGTATTTGACAATACAATTAGAATTCCTTTCTAGCAATATACAGTATTTGACAATACAATGGAAACTTTTTCTAATTTTTTATAAATGGAACAAAATTCAAAATA
>MINK01175489.1:0-15837 GCA_001735545.1 Phormia regina | reverse complement strand
ACAAATAAAATAAATGAATATTATAAGCAAAGGTTTCAAAGATTTAATTCTTTAATTCACATTTCAAAGTCGAATTAAATTTATTATCCCAGACATTTCTTTGGAGCATTCATAACAATTGAATTCATAGACTTAAATTCTATGACTTTAATTCATTAAAAAATGCACTACCTATTATATAATTCAAGCTTAAAATATTTTGAATAATTATAGTTTTCTTCTATCTAAATCTTTTACGAATTAGCTTTAGAAAATATTTTTTGATACATTTTGTAAAATATTAGCCTTCTTCCCGTATTCTAAATTGAGAGCACGCGGGATTCCTGGTTTACCGAAAAGGGTTCCCGTACTCAAAATTAGGAAATGAGAGAGTTTTTGAGTGAATAATGCTCTTCTTCTTGCACGAAGCTGCCCAAATTATTTCTGTGGATAAAATTAGTAAATCCTCAAATAAGCAAAAAATACAAATAAAAACTTTATATTAAAAAATAAATAAAAATTAATTTGTTTTTGTTACTAAGAGAAAATTTTAAATTAAAAAAATAAAAACGTTGTATGAATTTTTAATTTGTAAATTTTTGATAAAAAAGTTCGCAAAAATAAACACTAAATTTGCAGAAAATTTGATTTAACAAAAATTCAATGATTTCTTTAAAAGATGATTCAGTAGAGATATGCTTTTGTGAATGATATTTTGGAATAAAAAACTGTATACTTCAGATTTTTAACTTAAATAGTTTTTTATACTAAAAATTTTAAAATATATAAACCCTTATTTGTGGCATAAATTTCAGTATAAATAGTTTTACTTATCGTTTTAATTCGTTTTAATACACAAATAAAAAAACTTTTTACGTTGTTTTTTAACAATATTTTGTGGTCCATTGATGTAGTGGTCGGAAATCTGATAAAAAAAATTAGTTTTCATTTAATATTTCAAAGAAATTGTTAATCATTTCAAGACGAATATTTTTGAAAAAGTACATGGGTAGCTTAATATATTTACACGTTTTAAATTTTTTGAAAAATAGAAATGTAATAAATTTCTGATGTTATAAGAAAAGTTCTTATCCATTTTGATTAAAAAATCCAAAAAATAAATCAAACTGGACTTTTATGTCGAAAAAATCTAAAGATATCTAAAGTTACTTATAAAAGCTTTATCATATTAAATAACATTGAAGTGAAAAATAATATATGGAAATAAATTTTTATTAATTTTGTGCCCTAAGGACATTAAAATAAAGTCATATATTATCAATTCGTAGCCATGACATCGTAGCAATAACATCGTTAGAACCTTAAATTAACTTTAATTTGTAGTTGCTAAGTGTTAATAAAATTTACAAATAATCAAAAGTTTTTTATAACAAATTTTAACTATTCATTATATTAAAACTTCACGTGAGACCACTGTTCAATAATGTTATCTCAAACGTAAAGGTTAATGCCAAATGATATGTTAACGTGTCTAAACAATTTCCGTTAAATTGAAATAAAAATCAAATTAAATTTTCTAATAACTTTAGATTTTTTTTATTAAATACCCAAACATAATAGATATAATAAAAATCTATGTTTTCATATAAAACAAAACAGTTCAACGTAATTAATCGAAGCCAATGTAATAAAAGTGAACAAAAAAAATATATATATTTTTGCTAAAACGGCATTTATTTAAAAGAAAAAATATTTTATAAAATAAAATTATAAAGAAATATTAAGTTTCGACTACTGCTCTAAATAAAGTAAAAAATAAAAAAAAAACAATGTCGAGTGAAGCAATTTTAAAATGTTTATTGTGGAGTTTTTTATTGCTATGGGCTAATGAAAAAGTAAATTGTGTTATTAGGGAATTTAATATTTAATTTATTTGTAAATAACATTAATTTTATTTATTAAAGATTTCTTACACAAATGCAGCTTTTATTATGGGAAATGCAAGTCCTATTTCGTTGAGAAACAACAATATCAATAATTTTATCAAACAATTTAAAAGAAATGTTGAACATCAACAACAGGCAGCTGCTAGAACCCAATCATTTCTTGAACTTATTTTGGGTATTATAGACACATTACAGTTTGGTAAACGTAAAATTGGTGCAGCCACTTAAGGATCTGCGATNNGATGATCTATCTATTCGCAATTTCAAAAATTTATAACAAAAACTTGTTTTTAGTAAATTGTAGTGCAATAGTATCAAATTAAAATTAGATTGAAATGAAAAAAAACATTTTCCGATTCAAAACATATTTAACACGTTGATCGTAAAACTGGAAAACTTGCTAAAAAAATACTAATTTGTTCCGAAAATAAAGTAATTAGGAAATGTAACTTTTTTGCCAAAATCTCGATTTTTAAAACATTTAATTAAAATCCAAATTTTTCTTAAAAATTCAAATTTTCACAAAAAAGAAAACAATTATATTTTTTTCACAAAAAAAGTTTTCTGTTATATATTTCTTGAAGTTCGAAAACTATTATTTGTACATTTCAAGTCGAAGATCTGTATAAAAAAAACTACTTAAATTCGAAAATAAAATCATTTCGTATGTTTCGAATATGCAATAAAAAAACACACTTTTCTCAACTCTCCATTAAAAATCTTAAAAAAAAATTAATTTTTTACTAAAATTCTGACTTTTTCATGGACATATTTCGATATTTATATAAGAAAAATTATTCTAAACTAATTTTTTAACATTGAAAATTTGGGTTAAATCAGTAAATTTTATTTTCTTTTTTTTTCAAAATAACTAGAACTCCGACTTGCTCACAAAAAACCTAAATATTTGCATGTGTTAGTAAAATTTTTCACTGAACAATTTAATACGTGTGAAATGAGTAATTTTTGGTTTCTGAGCGAATAAAAGGAGTTGGACTTCTACAGAGTCGCAGATCTGTCAAAGTTTGTTTATGTTTTATTGTTTAAATAAATAAACAAAAAATAATGTTGTATTTTAATCAGTTGTTTTTCACACTTCAATTACACTAAAGAGAGACAAAAAGTTGGGTTGTTGAATTTGTTGCCTAGACGATTATACCTTCTTAGTGTGCCCTGGACTTCTACTTGTTTTCTATGTTCAAAACTTTAAATATTAAATGTTTATATTTCAAGAATATATAACATAAAAAACCAAAAAAAAGTGAATTGAAAAGAAAATTTTCTTCAAAATCCAATTCTAAAAAAAAAGACTTTCTAAAAGAAATAATTTTTTTGTTCATAGTTTTGAAGAATTCATGAATCTCTTCAAGCCCAATTATAACAAATTATATCATATTAAAACTATCGTAGCGAAAAATTCGAAATAAAAATTAAGTTAAAATGTTTGTTTTTAAGCTTATTTGCTATTATATATTTATTTTATTTTTTTTTTTTTATAGTTTTACAATTTTTTTATTATTTTTATTATTTTTACTTTTTTTTAAGGATAATTAATAAAAGAGTATAACTTATTTAACAATATCTTATATAATTTATATACAAAGTTTTAATGATAATATGAAAATTTGTATTTTTTAATTGATCATAAATAGAAACTTTTTATGTTAAGATTTTTAAAGGAATTAATGTTTTTAAGTAATTGAGACTTATAATCTAAAATAGAATGTTTTTTTATTTTTTATTTAATTTATATAAATTAAAGAAATAATAAAATCTAAGGAAAATTAAGAGGGGGAAATTTTAAGTTAAAATAAATATATAGCCATAGTTACAAATATTTATACAGATATTTTAAAACAAATAACGAAAATAAGAATTTTAATTTATAAAATAATAAATATTTTTGTTAAATTAAATTTTTTACGAAATTTTTTTAAATATTACCAATATTTTAACAAAATGAATTTGTTTTATAGTGACTCGTGATAATAATAAAGATATTTGTTTAAATTTTATTTAAATGTTAAAAAAAGATGCATGATAATTTAAGTAAAAAGAAATAGTTAAACGAATATTTGTTAAAATGTTTTTTCGACAATTTTACAATACATATTTTGAAATCAATCGTAATTTTAATATTTACACCAAATAATATTTGAACACTATTTGCTTGATAATATTATGAAAATGATTACCCTTAATTGTCTATTCTTTCTTAGTAGAATAATAATAAGATTTGTTCAAATAAGTATAACTATGGCAAATAACCAAAAAAAGAAATGTAAAAGGATTAGGATAAAATTTTGGGAAAGTAGGAGGAAAAAACTAATTTTAAAAAATATACTAATCATCAACATTTAAAAAGTTTTTTTTTAAGTTTTTTAACTATCAAGATTTTGAAAAGTTATATTTTCAATGCTCTATTATATTAACACACTTTAAAACTAAGTTAATATTTTTATATATGTTTAGAGATTTCTTTGTCTACAAAGAAATCTTTTTATACACACTAGCTGTTATAAATATTTATTTTATAATACATTTTAGTTATTAAAAAGAGTAATAAATGAAAAGAATATTATTAAAAACGTTTTTAAAACATTTTTGCCAAAAAGAAAAAACGTAATATTTTAAAATCTACTAGAGTAAAGTTTTCCTTTAAGATGTATGTATAGCATATTAGTTTTATATTAATATAAATATAAAAAATGAGCTTAGGGCATAAAACAATAAATGTTAAAATAGCTTAAGAAGAAATGTATAAAATATACATTGTAAATTGTAATGAATGTTTTAAATAAAGATCATTAAGATCGTGTAAAAATCAATAAAGTTGTATGAAAATAATTAATTTTAATCATTATTTTGTTGTACTAAATCGTTACGAGAGCCATTGTTGATTTCGTGCGTAATGGGAGTTCTGTTATTCGACATTGGAGATGGTTGTGGCATAAGTTGGGGTGTTAACTGCTGTTGAGGAGGTGGTGGTGGTGGCATTGAAGGTTGCAAACAATAGTAACCCTATATAGGAAAATAATTAACGCAAAAAAATAGATACTTGAATAAAAAAAACCTTAATAGACATTAAAGAAACACATAAAGTAACATTCAGCAACCACGAATGTTTTAAAATACATTAACAAACAAATTTATTAAATAGAAAACAGACAAATTTCTTATATTGAAATTTGAATCATACTGTAACATAACAAAAGACAAACATTAAACACAATATTCTCTCGAACACTTTTAAAAAAGGACACAACAAAACAGCACTACTTTACCTGAGAAGGATGTGGTGATGCAAATGTTGTTTGATTAGATGGTGTTGTAGGTGCCACTTGATGTGAAAAGGGAGCAACTAAATGTACTCCATTTGCTGGAGTCGGTATGGGTCCACCACCTCCAGCAACACTACCTCCTATAGAGTTAACACTATTTGGTGAATAATAAAACGGCATGGGTGGTGGGTAATTGGGACATTGTATTTGCATACCCGGTGGTGGTATACCAATTATATTACCATTGTTATTGGTCATATCCGAATTAGCCACATTATCCATATTATCCGATCCTGGGCCAGAATTTAAGTTATTATGTAAATGTGTTTGTTGTGAAGGTGGTTGTGGTGGTGGAAGTCCACAATGTGTTATTATTTGAGGTGGTGGACCTGTCATATAATTGGGATGCATTCCTACCCCTGGAGTCTGATGTGTTCCGGCAAATATGCCATAGGATGGGGGTGGTGGTGGTCCTGCTGTCATAGGTATTGGAATATAAACACCTCCCGCTGTAGTTTGCATAGATACAGCCATTTGACCACCACCACCTCCTACTGATGATATTCCATCATTTACTTGTTCCGTATTGTTACCATATGTAACCACATTATTTTGATTCGAATTATTTGTAGTTGGTGTCTGCGAATTAGGAGTAGATTTCAAATTGTTTCAAAAATATATACTTTAAAAAACCATTCATTATGATATGCACAAATTTATTTTCTACATACATATTGTGCAACACAATTAATTATTATCACCCACTTACTTATTTCCCTAAATTAGTTTGAGGTTTTTAAGTCATACTCTACATATTTTTATTTTGTTTAGTTTTTATTAACTCATCACATTTTTTTTATAAGCAAATATCTATTAAAGAATGCCCCATTATTGCAAATAAAATTTTTGTTAATTTTTAAATTAGTAACCAATGCACATTGGGGCGTTATAGTAAACTATTAATTTTTAAGAATTGAAATTTTTAAAAAATATAATATTAAGATGCCAAGAATGGTTTTTGGTAATGGAGTTTTAAAGTACTACAAGAAAAATACTACAAATGTTTAAAATAAACTAAGTATTATAAAGTAAATATTTGTTTATACTCAAAAAGTAAATGAAGATTTCGAATTTATGTTTACAAAAACGATTTCATCCACATTAAAATTACCGAAATTTCTGAAAAAAAACCCAATTTCAAAACATATTAACATTCAAAAATTCTTAATTTTTACAAAATTTTAAATTCAAATATTTATGAACTTGGAATATGTATTAATATTACTTCTTTAACTAAAAGATAAAAACTTTAAAAAAATCTAACTATACAGCAAAAGTGAACCAAGGCTTTCGTAAATTATTAAATTTTAATTTTTACATACGAATACTTGAATAACCACCAAAGATGAAAATAGCAAATGAGTTTTAAAGTCATAATAAAACTAGAAAACAATAAATTATTGATTTTATTGACATTTCATAAATGGAATTTCATTCTACTCATGGAGCAGAAAATTATTGTTATGGAATCTTTATCAAATTGTTCATTAGAAAACATAATAATAAAAGATTGTTCGAAAACTATTCCCTCCTCTAACGCTTTTGTAACCGTTCCAGAACTAGTTATGGAAGCGACAATTTCGAACAAAATCATTTATAGACATACTAGCATGAGTTGAAGCTACTTTCAGTAAAAACGAAAAAAAATCTTAAATGTTTTATTTTTACCAATTCTTTTTTTGTCCAAAATTCGACTAAATTTGATTTTTTTTTTTAAATCTGAACTTTCTTAAATGCATAGAATTTTTAGTAGAATTTTTTTTTTCCAATAAAATCATTCAGGTAGGTATGTGATAAAATCGATCGATTTCAAAAGTAAATCGTATTCTTAAATCGATTACGTTGTGATGAATTTCGATCGTTTTCATTTCCATTTTTGTTTCTGTTTAATGAGTTTCTTGTCAAATCACAACAAATTAATTTTGAAATTTGTATAATTTAAATTAAATAAATTTTATTTAAACGTTTTTATGTTAATTTTTTAATGAAAAATTATCAAAAGTTAAGTTTTATAGATTTTGAATGTAGCTGCCACAAAGGAGATATCCCTTGCTTCTGAAAAAAAAAAAAACATTACCCATAAATATAACACTTTGTGGAGAAATAATAAATTTACATTTTTGGCGATTAAATAATTAATCGTACAAAAATAAAAATTAATGTAATTTGTATTTTAATACGAACGCTTTTTAGCAAGTGCAGTTTGGACTTTGCATTGGTTTTAAATTTTTACTGTTGATTTGAAATTGGGTTAGCATAATGATTATTTTGAATATTCAAAATTAGTTTTTTCCTTTGTGGTAGAAATATCCAGAAACTTTAAAAGGTAAATTGTAAAACCCATATGTGATGTTACAGTTTAATTCGAGTGTATTTTAAGTTAAAACAATTTCAGAGTCAACGCTACAGAATAAAAAAATTGGATTTACAGAATCTCCCTACTTAAATCTATGCCTCAATATATATGTCTTTATTTTATTTTTACTTTCAACAATATAGTTTTTATTTCTTATCCACAAACTTAATGATGCTTAATGATTCTTTTGTAACAGTTTAATCAAATTCGATTTTAAAACGAGTACCAATATTTGTTCGGTTTGAAAACGATAAAATCATGTCAATTTCGTTTTTCATCACAACCTAATTTATTGTGATTTTTCATAAAGCAAAATGGAAAATGAAATCGATTTCGCTTTTACAATAAAACGATATTGAAATCGAAAATTTTATGTGTATCACAACCTTTTTTCGTTTTTTAATCGTTTTTGGCTCGAAATCGATTTTCATCACATACCTGATTAAATTAAATTTTAAAGCTTATTTTACTTTCAATAAATAAGTAAATACTTTTTCTCTAGAGCGTTTTATTTCCCGATATTTTTCCGTGATTGCCATACCGATAATTCTCGTAAAAAACTCTAAAGAAAATCTTCTAAACAGATACTTCAAATTATATTATTTAAATTAAAATAATTTGCAAAATCATTTAAAACTATAAATCTCTTTTAACAAAGCAATTTTCGAAATTTTAGCATCATCGATTTGTTACAGCATTTTTTTTTTTTTTTTGCATATATTTTTCCTAACAGCATATTTTTGGCTTAACAGATATTTAGTTACATTTTGTTCTTAAAAAAATAAATTATTATTTATTTTGCACACAATAAAAAATTTACATTGTTTTCTTTTAGTAAAATTCCCAATTCCACAATAATTTTTAAACTTTTAATAGTTTTAAGTTTAAAAAAGAATATTTTTTGTAATTTCTAGTAAAATTCATTATTTTATTTAATTAAAATTCATCAAGAAAAATATATATATTTTAAGAGAAACGATCAAATCTTGGCGAAACCCGTTAAGGACAATTTTGTGCTCATAGAGCATAATTTTGGTTGTCTCGATTATTATTAATAATATCCGATATTTTGAATTTGGTTGAAATTAAAACATTACAATATTAAAATCATAAATCATTGAAGACACATAAAAGTTTCAAAGCACATTTTATTGGCAAATTTCCTCAAGAAAAATGAAACGGTGCATAATATTTAGCAAAGGGAATTTATTAAACACACAAATAAAACATATAAAATTACTAATTGAGTAACTTTATATAATTTTAAATATAATAATAAAACTTTGTACTTACCTGACAATTACGCGATTCTACAGAATTTACACGAATTGATGATGATGCCTCATCGAAACCACAATTGGGTGAAAATTGACGAGTTTGTTCTGTTACAGAAGAATGTGATGATAAATTATTTTGTTGATTAAAGTGTTGCTGCGACTGCATGGATTGTAAATTCTGATGTTGCTGTTGTGAGTTTGTATTGCGATTATTATTGTTATTCGAAGTATTAGATGAATTATAATTATTATTAAGATATTTTGAGTTGCTGTTATTGTTAAAATTATTCTGGTTACGTTGAGAATGATTTTGCTGATGCTGTTGTTGCTGCTGTTGTCCAGAATTTTGTGTATTATGATTTGTGTTATTACGTTGTGGCATTTGACGATCTTTACCACTGAAATAACGAGAACTATAGCGACGTTGATTGTTATTATTTTTATTACCACCACCCGTTGATGAATTTACCACATTATTGTGCTTATTGTTTTGATTTAATGTTTGATGCGTTTCGTTAGCATGAGTTGCATCATTTTGCCCAGCACCAGGAACATTATTGTTAGCATCCGATTTAGTACTTGTTACCTGATTGGCATTTTCATCAAGTTTTAAATTTTGTAAATCGTTAGAAAGTTTCTCTGAATCATCATTGGTTTCTGATGAAATTTCTGTAAATAATTTATAATTTTTGTTGTATAAATCATTGTAAAATTCAAAAATACAAATATGCAGTTATACTTACGTTCATCTTCATTGGATTTTTGTTGTTTGTGATAATAATCCAATCCCATATTGTAAAAAAATCGTAATGTAGCTACATCACTGGGCAAATCGATACCATTGGCTTTTAAAGACTTTTTGGCATCATAATTTATGCGACCACTTAGGGGGGTATTGGTTGGCGTATTCGAAACGCTTCTACTGTGAGCCAAACGTGAGGGAGTGCTATTAACAGATGGTGGCAAGTTGGGAGGTGCCAAACTTTGTCCAGATTGTGCAGTAGCAAATGGAGACTGAGCATAATACGAAGGATTAGGAGTATTAGCTGATGCTAACATTGGTGAGGGCTGAGCCACACCTAGAGCCTGAGGTGGCGGCGGTGGTGGAAAATAAGGATTAGTGGAGTTAATATAGTTAGCTGGTGGTGCTAAAGGATTATTACATAAATAATAAAAACCATTATTAACAGCAGGCATAAAAGCGGCACCTGGCGGTAGACCTGTATCAAAACCACAATAGCCATAATAATCTTCTGCAGGTATACCAGCTGCAGTTGAGTAAGGATACATGGGGTAAAAACTTTGCATATCAGGCATGTACAAAGTACCATTAGGGTTAAAATGATCAACATCATAACCCTCCATTACATGAGGAACAGCAAATGCTGTTTGAGCTGCCAAATGTTCTTCCACATTATTAACACCACTATTTGCTGAGGCTTTATTTTGTCCCACTTCCATATTATTACGCTGTATTCCCATAGCTGTTGAAGATCTTGAGGGTGTTCTTGAGTTTTCGCTAGAATCAACTGCTCTTTGCTGATTGCCAGTCTTAGTTGTTTCAACTTCTCTATTCGAATGAGCCACCGTCAAGGGCATAGTACAATATTCCACATGTGTACGAAAATCTTCCAAATGCGTGTACTGTTTCAATTTGAAATACGAAGCGCCCGTAGTAGCACAATGTTGATTATGTGGCTGACGTACTGCCTTTTTAGGATCATCTTCGATATAATCATTAGAACAACTATCATTATCCATAGCTGGACCACATGCGAATTCATGATGATGTTCTGTAGTTGTATTAAACTTAAAACGATAATTATATTGGCGTGTAAAACGAACCGAACTGTATTTTTGCATATGACGTTGTAAACGATATGGCACAGTCCATGGTTTAAACTGATCCGCAGGCAGGGGTGTTAGATTCTCGTAGGGCACTAAACGTTTTTCCCCCAATTGTTCAACGAACACTATACATTGTCCTTTGTCGACAGCTATCTCCTGAATGTGACAAGTGTAGAGATCCTGCTCTGACTTTCGCAATTTTACGTGACACTTGGCGCCAACCTGAAATATTTTGCGAACTCGTCTTGTGCTATAACGTATTAACTAAATATGAAACATAAAACACATAAATGACGAAAGGACAAAAATACATTAAACCAAAACATCCAACACCATTGTTAAAGGTAAAACAATACAAAATTAATTAACATTACAAGAACAGTACATTTATAATAAATAGTAAACACATTTTAAGAAATTAACAAAATTTGTTATTAAAAATATTGCATAGACAAAAAGTAATATTCATATATAAATCGAAATAACGAAGATTTTATTAGAGTTTCTCTAAACATAAAAAGGTTTTTGAGTTGAGAAAATACAACATTTTTAAGGAATATTTTGTTGTCAATATTAAAATCAAATTAAAAAAATACAAAATTTATTTCTCATACTGACACACTTATATTCATTTAAAAGACATTTAAACAAATCTTACTATTACCCACCTTAAAATTTGCATCTCCATTGTACCAGTTTTGTAATTTTAATTCTTTCCGCATTTCGTTCCACGAATCAAACTCTATATTACGATACATATTCGGATCAAGAGCTTTTGCAACTTTATAAGGAAATGGCGTAATACCCTCTTGTAATAGTTGTCGTACACATGAAACATATTTATTCGGTAAAAATGATTCGGCCGTACGTTGTATTATCAATGAATTTTTATCATAATCCTCACAACTATTAGACGTTTTAAGTTCTCTTTGTAGATCATCAGAATAGCGTGGAAAATTATTGTAATGAAAATGACATAATTTATAATTTTCCAATATACAATTTGTATTATGAGGTAGATCTAATTCAAATGAACGACCATCACTTAAATGAAGACGTGTCGCGTAGCCCTCCTCATTAGTTTCAGTACGATATTCCATATTTTCAAAAGTGGGACCATGTAACATTTGTTCGACAGCAAATGATACATCGGGCAATTTAAAAAGATCTTTATATAGAATTTCGTAACAAATAGCTAAAAATATATAGATGATGATGAAATATCTTCATATGTAATAATATTCTTTACTTACATTGACAAATAGCAGCCTCTTGTATATAATCGGATGTAAAAACTGAATCAAAATGTCTTTCAGGCGTATAAAAAACACGAAATACTTCTACGAAATTCGAACGATATTCATTAAAATAATTACCCAAATTAAAGGGTTGAAATAAAAACACATTTCGCCTAAAAAAATATATGGAAATAATTAAAAAAAGGAAATAAAAAATTTAATAACTATTTGATATTTCACGTATGAAACGAAATGTAAGTCTAATTAATGGATTTTCCAGGTGCATATATACCCCTCTGTTACATTTTGAAGTTAATTTTAGGATGAAATATTTTGTGAACTATATATTTTTTTTAGTATTTGAAACATTTCCAGTGCAGTATTGTATGAAGTATTCAATTTCCCATAAAAGTAATTTCATAAAATTGTTAATAAAGCAACAATATATGAAAACGTATTAAATGTTTATTTTATTTTTTTTTTTTTTTACTAAACAATTTTTAATATTATGGTTTGTGCTAAAATATTCCGGTACTCATTTTCCTCCCCAACTCACATAAAATCGTAAAAAAAATAATAACAATTTAAATAAAAAGTAAAAAAAATAAAAATAAATAATTATTAACTAACATTAATAATAAATAATGGTAATAACTTATATTAAATTGAGATCAATCAATATCAACGGTTCTCAAATGGGGGTCCGCAAGGACATTCGTGGGGGTCGCGAAGAGATCTTTGAAAATATTATTGAATATAAAATGTTTAATGTAAATATTACCCAGATGTCTAAATTAAAATTTCCACGAGAGCATGAGATTATTTCGAAAAGAAATGATATTTTTACTCAAAACATTTTTAAACTAAAGACAGAAACCTTTCTATCATTTTTTGTAAATTTATTATTAATTTTATAGTTTCAATGCTCTTTCAGAATTTTAACCGTAGAATAACATCATGTGGAACAAGAGAACTTTCTACAAATGTAGAAACAATACCAGATTAATTTCAAAAGAGTTAAAATAAATCTGTTTTCAATTTTTATTCTGAATCAGCAGATTTGAAAAGCAGGAATATTACAATTTTTCTCCGCTTGTTGGCTCCAAACTCCTAAAAGTATTATAATAATTTTTCCCAGCCTTCATTGTTATTTGGAATTATCTTTTTCGTACGTTTCTCCATCAAAACAAAGTAACGATATTTTGTGTTCGCAAAAAATAATATTAGATATACAAAGTTTCTTGTTACTAAAAGTCTCATGAATCAAAAACAAAGTCACAATTATTAATATAACATTTTATCTGACGTTTAAACAGTCAAAGTTGCAGTGGGTCGAGTTTCCAAAGCAAGTTCTTAAGTGGGTCGCAAAGCAAGACCTTTTGAGAACCCGTGATCTATATAATTAATTATATTTAAAAAATGAAAAATTGCGCAAAATTTTTTAATACGAGTTTCTTATTTAATTTAATTTTTAAAGCCCTTTAACTTCTAGGGAGGCCTTTTTATGCCAATATTCTGATGCCGACATTATTTTTAGGTTTTAGAAGAGCCACAAAATGTTCATGTTTTATTTCTTATTTTCTTAATAGTTAAAGTACCTTCAAATATGTTTTATTTTATTAATTTTTTATTGTAAACTTACTGCCTCAATAATACAATTTTCAAATTTGAAAAAGCTTTATAGACAAAATTGATTAATAGTGTTTATAAATTTTAAAACTTGAATTTTAAAATTTATATATGTAGTTTATGTAAAAAAAAATTTATCATTTCATAACATTTTTAATTTTATTTTCGAAAAAAAAAAAATACTTACTCAAACATATAACTAGCTGCCTGCAGCTCTAATAATGTTCCATAGGTCTTTGGTTTTGACATATCATCCAAATACTCATCGAAATCTCGATCGACATGATAATCAAAGTGTTTACGATGTTTGCGCATGTACGTCACACATTTCTCTCGAATGGCCAAATGATGCAATTGCGTGTCATACATTTGTTCCGAAATAACACGAAACAAACAGGATGCATCACGGGCCGTATGTTTACGGTAAAATTGATGTTCCTCAAGGAACTGATCAAATGGATCAGGTGCCTGGCGGCTGCCCGAGGTAAATTGCCGTTGCATTTTCTTTTATTTATTTGGAGAGGGATTAATGAGGTGTCAAAACTTTAGCCGAGCAGTTGGAGATACACAGAACAACAAGATCTAAACAGTTAAATTTAAAAGATACATTTAGGATATAAAAATTACACAATACAAAAGAAACACAACTGTACATAAAAAAACTTTAAATGAGCTTCAAAATATTTACTTTTTTTTCGTGAGTAGAAAAAAATGTAGACAGACTGGAAGAAAATTGAAAAAAAATAATAATTTCAAGGTCTAAATTTTTCTATCTCTTTCTTATTAATGTATTTTATAATAATTAGGATTATAATGTGTACAAGAAAAAAAAACAATCCGTTATTTAAGAATTGTAACAAAATTTGACTTTTTTGTAATTTTTTCTTAAAAATTATTGTAGTAACTACACAATACGTATTTTGCAAATATTTCATTTAATATTCTTTTTTTTTACTTACATTAAATTAAATTAAAACACTAAAAAATACACTTTTTTAAATTGTTTGAGTTTGCGTCTTTAAATTACAAAATTTTAGCACTGAGTGAAGGATTTACATTTCAGGTTAAATTATTTATTTGTACAGAGAACGAAAAGGAAAAGACAAATTATGAAAAAATACCGTTACAATAGTGTTGTAAACTTTTAGTTTAGTTAAAAACGCTTTAAACGAAAACTTGAAATGTATAATTTTTTAAGGAAATTTTTAATTTTTTGGTAATATTGTGTGTAAAAAAGTAATGACAACTTTCACAGTTCTCCGGAATATGGATATTTTGTATGCCTGTAATATGTTAATTCCATACAAGATAGATAACACAGCTAAAAGAAATGATTTAATGATGAAAATGAGCTGCAGTAGTAATTATTTTAAAACATTTTTTAAATGTTACTTTTTTATCATTCTTATTCCCTACTTCTGAAGTTCTCCTCTTAGAAATAGTTTTAAATTGGTGGAATTGCAATTTTCTCAGATTTATGTAACATTTTGTCGTGGAATACATACAGTTAGAAGTAATTTTCACCAAGAATCCAAAAAAAAATTGATGTTTAACTAAAAATTTGTTTTTTCGTACCAAAAATTTGGTTTTTTTACAAAAAGCCTGATTTTTCATAAAAAAATCGATTTGTACTTTTTTTTTACTAAAAATTAAATTTTTCACTAAAATTTAATTTTTTACTAAAAAATCGTATTTCACTAGAAATTTAATTTTCCAATAAAAAAATAACTACGAATTTGATTTTTTTACAAAAAATTCTGTTTATTTTTTAATAAAAAAAATTTGATTTTTGATAAAAAAATACGATTTTTTATCTTTTTTCCTTATATTAAAACTATTTTACTAAAAATTCATTTCACAAAAAATTAATCAATAACAATAAAATTTCTTAATTGTAAGAAGATTAAGTGGACTGATTATGGCGAATAGACTAAATTATTAACAAATGAATGAATAAAATAAAAAAAAAATACATTTACCAAAAGAAAAAAACATTTATCTATAAAAAGGAAATTTATCACTATTTTTCACTAAAAAGTTATATATAGCTGTGTATTTTCTCAATGATTTTCAAACATTTTTTCTTTTTTTGCTTTACATTTAATAAACGTTTGAAAATTTTAAATTTGTTCAAAATTGTCAATGCTAAAACCATAGATTATAACATAGATATGAAGTTCAGTGGTCAAAAACCTAAGTCGAGTGTCAAAAAAACATGAGTCTAAGAATGTGTTAGTAACAAATTTCATTGAAAACAAAAAC
>MINK01175488.1:13537-28916 GCA_001735545.1 Phormia regina | reverse complement strand
CTAAATTGGTTTTAATTTCCTCAGAATAAATTAATTTTAACTGACGCACTTCATTTCTTACGGTTATCACTTCCTCTGTTAGTCTGCCGATTTGCTGTTTTAGCGTGCGCACTTCTCCTAAAATCTCCGTCAACATATTTTTTTTACTATCTGAAAGAATTAATGTAATATAAAGTATAATGAATGAAATTATGACATTTATAATGTTCTTATACCTGTCTGATTATCGTCCAATTCACTTCTTCTATATATTCAACTGAAAAATTATCGCAAACGGATGATGTTTCAGTGAAATCCGATTCAACCAATTTTTCGAAAGAACTGACTTTCATTGGGACATTATCGCAATCAGATGTTTCCCTGCCTTTAACTTGTTTTTTGGATGATCCCACTTCATTATAAGCAGACTCCATCATTTTCTTTGCTTCTCGTTTGCTTTTTAATCTTATTGCTTTATTTGATAGCATTATAAATTATTTTATATTATAAATTTAATTTTTGATTTCTAATAAAACACTTTTTAGTTAATACACTTAGTATTTATAAGAAACTTTATTAAAAATTAATTTTTTAATTTAATTAACTTCAAAAACCACTTTTTATTCTTACTTGTCTCGACACTGATTATAAACTGAGTTGAAAAGAAGACAAAATAATTTGTTTTTGCTAAACGTTTATACGTATAACGGTAAAATTCGCGAAACGATCTCCAGAGTCCGTAATCGGCGATTGTAGCGTAATATAAATAAACCGGTTTAACAATAATAGATGCATCATTTGGAAGAGTAAAATACGATCATTGACTAACAACAATCCTTTGATGCTCGCTAAAATGCATAAGCGACGATTCATTCGTTCAACAATCGCCAAAATTACTCGCAACAGCATCTTTTGGTACATTAAAATATATATATATTTTTTTAAATCGTCTGCACGATTAAAAAACGAGTCACAAAATGAAACAATCGTCTGGAAGATTGAAAAAAGATTCACAAAATGAGGACAATCGTGTGGACGATTAAAAAAATGGTCGCAAAATAATCGCGATCGCTAATGAATCATGTAAATGCTAGCTGGGGGAAATATGTGATATATTTACCTGCCAAACAATTGTTAGATAGCTTGTATCCACTATCAGTGTCATCATTCGGGAAGAAGTGTGGCAGTAGATCTTACACGTTCTTTATTCATTTTGGGGTCCCGAATTGAGTTTATTTTTGGTGATGAATTTAGATTTTTTTGTGTGACTACTATTTGGGTGATTTTTTGGTACATCGAAATGGTGGCTTAAGGGAGAAAATGTAGCTTCATTTTATTTTAAAGTGGAAAAACATGTCTGTTAAAATTTTTATTTTTTTATTATTCAAGCTTTTAATTTTAAGACGTCAATCCGAAATATCAGGATTTCTTCAACATTTTTTTTGAAAAATCGAAATAATTTGTTTTTTTTTTTTGTAAAATTTGGTTAATATCCAGAAAAGTAACATATTGGAGCAAATTTTTTCTGATAGTGATAAAAATACACATAATTGGTTAGCAGAGATTATATAATTACATTTATTTTATTTATTTTTTTGTGGAATAAAAGATAATCAAAGGAATTTATATTATCCCTGTAGAGTGACCTTCGTGCAATTAAATAATAATTTGCGTTTTTTTTTTTTTTTTGTTTGTGTTAAAATAGAAAAAAACATTTGAATTATAAATCTTCCATTATAGTCAAGAGAAAAATGGTACTAATACTATTTTTTTCCTATGAACAAAATATACAGACATTCATATTTTTGAAATTAAAGAAAAAATATGCAATTATTTGAATTTTTTATTATTATATTAAATAATTTTCATATAATCGCATATTTTTTAGTTTTAAAAGGATTTTTTGGATGTATACTTATATAGAGCAATTTTGATTCCCTATATAATCGGTAATGAAAGATTTTAATTAAGAAGATTTTTTAACCATAACTCAACAGTACAACCTTCTATCGTATTAAATATTATTTTCGTTACTTTAACGTTCTTGTGAACCAATATTTTTTACGTTCAGCATCTTCGTTGGTGGTGTTAAAGAGATCTAAGCTGATAAAAAGAAAAATAAATATGCTCACTAGAATATAAATGCGAGCCAATGATAATTCAATAGTAGACGCATTATATATAAAATAATAAATTTTTATTTATTTAAATTATTTTTTATTGTTTAAATTTGATTAAACAAGTGACCAATGAATGGCGACACTAAATGTTTAATGAAATAAAAAATAAAGGTCCAATTTATAAAAGGAAAATAAGGATTTCAACAAGTTTAGCCATGTTGTATTCGGTATCAGATAAGCGGATTGGGAATTTTTTTCTGGAAAATAAAACTAGATAAAGTCTATATTCGACTATAACGACTCTTATATATACCTTAGACAATTTTGGATTTAACGATAAAAATCAAATATATTTTAAATTTAAAGAAATAACGAAACAGAATGGACAAAAAATTTGTTTATATAAAATAAAATAAAAAAAAATGTGTTCTGATTAAGTATGTGACCAAAATTCTTTAAAAAGAATTGTAAGCAGAAAGACTGGGAAGTCGTTCAAAATCTACTGGGAACATTAGTTCTCCCAAGGAATAAGTAAGAAAAACAACTAATTTCATTGAAGATGCATTCTAAGTATCACTGAATGCAGAGATATTGACTTTGTATATAGGCAACATTCACTCTTACATTAACGACACCATTATGGTAATTATATTTGATTTCATGTCTAAATTCAATGTCTATATCCTAAAAATACAATCCCAACAAACGGATCTAAAGTATTAAAAACACGTATTCTATATGCATTTTACTTATATATAGGTTTTGGTTTGTGTGTGCATGTGTGTGTAATACAGAGCTTTATGAATTATTTATTTGCAAACCTAATTTTTTTATGGTTGTTCCTTATAGAACTTCTCATTTATATTCTCAGATAAGTAAATATAAACATCTTATATGATACTACAAATAGTATAGTGGATTATTAGTTTTTCCAAAAAAAAAAAAATATATATATATATTTATATTGTGCCTTAATACATTAGAGTATTGATTGGAGAGTGGGTTTGTTTTGTTATGAGTAGCTTATGAAAGAAAATATATATTTCAATTATCCTGATATTTGTTGTTGACCTTAAATTTCATTTATTGATTAATATAAATGCAAAAATGATTGGATAAAATTATGGACTGCCATTTAAAATTCCTTCAAGATAACTATTGTTACTATTCAGTGTCGATATTCTGACTAGTCTAATAATATCGCACATCGGGTCATAAGGCACTCTCTCTCACGTTTTTTTCTCCAATTTAGAGTTTGAGTGTATGAGAGAGATTTTTTTAATATAAATGAACAACTGAAAGACACAAAGATCTGCAATTCCTGAGGAATAACTATCTTAAGAGACAATTCTGGAAAGAGGATTTCATAGTCAAAACATGACAATTCTGGGATCAAAATATCTATAATATTTATATTACATTGAATATAAATCATTTTTCTAATTCTTCTTGAGATTAGTAGGACCAACAAAAATAAATTTAGAGTCAAAATTTAAAAATTCATTGGTGAAGCACCTCCCCATTAAAGCACCAATATAGACCTACCAATAAAATTGTTTACAAGCTAAAGAAAGACAATCAATATACCACAGTATTACTCAAAAGGACAGGGTAAATTAAGTATTTTAGATCTCTGTAAATAAAGTACCATATACTATTATATTGAAGCATATATATTGGCTTGAGTTCGGTTAGCATATGGCTTTGAGCCGACATCTGTATGTGTATGTGATCTTGAGGAGTAGAATTGTGAGTATTAAGATTGTTACACTGTATTGGACAATGCCTGGCCTCGAACAATCGGAACATGGAAGGAACACTCAGCGTGCCGGTCGGTTACCAAACATATTATGTATAGATTTCGATAGCTATTTTGATTTAGTAAATAAGATTAATATATAATAGATTAATATAATTTTGGTTTGAGCAATTTTTTTTAACTATTGTTTTTTTTTATATTAATATTTTAATTTACCGTACCTTCCCAGATTTAATCTTACTATCGGTTCAGGAATCTTCAATTTTGATTAATATTTTACATAAAGCATACAATTTAAAATTAAAAAATATTACACTGGCCAATATAAAAATTGTGCCAATAGTATACCAAAAGAATAACGATCACAGCAACGTTCCATTTATTATGATTATTGTCTTTTAATTATAAAATTAATTAATTCCATCGCGTTAATTCGCACAACAAATTAAGAAGAAAATCTTTTTAAATAAATATCAAATCAAATGCTAAATGCAACCTGATTTTTTGTATTGACATTTCACTGGTATGTCTCGTGAATTATTAGCATATATATATAGACAGTGCTATGCACCAGCACGGTCAGAGAACCGGCGGACGAGTTTTGCTAGTGATTTTCGATCATACCCCGGAGTATATATATCTCTATATAAGCTCCCTAAACAATACGTGTCTTTGTATCTCTGCGAGAGTCGGTCAAATGTATGTAAAATCGACTAATTATAAGAATTTTATATAATGTTTTTAAACTTTTTATTGTATGACCGGATTTCGACGACTGGTGTTTTAATTTCTTTTCATATAGGGTATCATTGCAAGATATTATTAATAAAATCTATTTCCTTTCAAAAAATTGCCAATTACCCTGGCTCCGTCCGTTTTTTTGACTTAATAGTAAAAATTCAGTATTATAGTTAATGTTTACTGTATCAGTGCGATGTTCGTTGAAATAAATATGATTTACTCTAACAAAAAACTAGATTATCCAGGGGACAATTATTATTTTTTTTCTTTGTTTTTTTAAGTAAAGAAGTAAATTGATTTTTTAAAATAAAAACCCCAAAAAATCCCGCAAGCCTTAACAATATTCCCAACATATCCCATGATCCCAATACCAAATTTCCAAAATAAATCCCTGAATATGACAACACTGCCCAAATTTTATGTTATAAATTAGAGAACAAATTGAGAGCAATGATCATTGATTTGAATTAAAAGATCTCTAAAACATAAGAAATATAAAATTGAAAAATATTAAAATTGGACTTATAAACAATATCTTTTATCCAGAAAGCTTGCAAATCTCTATGCATGATAAAATTAGTGAATGTTGTTAAAATTATGTTGGTGAAGATAAATTCGAATTTAAGTACAGAGACAAAACCAATTTTTAAAAATTTTTTAGCAAAATGTTGCAGTTAACCAGGTGCAATGGTTAAGCATTTTAACAGTCGTAGCAATTCATACTGGCATATTTAAAGGGAAAATTGAAGGAATAAAGAATGCATGTCCCACAAAAGATGACACATAGGAAAACACTAAGTTGTCCCTAAAGAAATTGAATGTATTTATATCTCTTAAATACAGAATTTAAACAAATTCCAAATTGAAAAATTTTAATTTTTTGGTAACATTTATCATGGGAATTTTTATTTCAATGGTCATACTCGAAGTAGGTATGGTTCGCATATCCACTACATAGAAAGGAAATGAGAGTTCTCTTTGAATATGTGAATTAATTTTGGAAATTTTAGAAAATCTTAGAACAAAAAAAAAATTCGTTGTTGAACAGATTTTCCTTGAGAAGGATTAATGGTCTATTTTGGAGTGATGAATGGTTTCGCCATAATGTCACTATATAGAAATGATTGTAACAAGGAGTCTCTCAATGAATAGCATACCCCATCAAATTTCTCGAAATAATTTCACACAACTTAAATAAATAAAATTTAAAAAAAGTGTAATTTTTCGTAACAAAATTCATATAATGGATACTTATTGCCAATGGCCAATTATTTGAATTGGGCTTGGTGTTTTGCATATTCCGCTATATGGAATGGTAATTATGTAAAATTATTTTCGATCTCTTATAGGGGAAGTCTTGGAATAAATTTACGATTTCAGAAATGTACATACATACATACATACATACATACATACATACATACATACATACATATATATGTACATGCCATGTTCATATATATGTACATTGTACATTTATGATAATCGTCATTAAGCTTAGTTTGCCATCTGCTTTAATATAATTCTTCAAAACAAAAATTCTTTAGAAATATTTTTTTCTTTATATTTTCAATAAGATTTATAAGGTTTACAATATAAATAATTAAAATTAATTATTACTCTCTTTATTATTCATGGAAAATGAAATACAACATGTAAAACTGTAATAAAAATAATTATTGGACATTTTATTAAAATTTTCTAAAATAATAATAATAATAATATCAGTTAGAGCTTATTTATAATGGGGATTTTCCCTGTGAAAAAATGTTAGGAAGAGGTGTAGAGAAGCCAACGAGGTAAGAAAACTTGCACGCAGAACTAAAAATTTCAGGAATTTTTTTTTAATTTCACAAAGTAGAAGTGTCTACGAGACAACTTCAAAGCAAAATATAAGAAAGACCGTAATGATTCAGAGTGTTAAAGGCTCTTAGTTGCTACTAATAATATTGTATTAATAAATTAGTGCTAAAAATGTCTTTTTTAAACACACATATGTATGTATAAATATCTATGTATGTGGTTAAAATTGTTATAGTTATTTTTATAAAAATGCAAGTTTATTAAACTGCAATAATCGGAAAAAATAAATATAATATCAAAACGTGGTTGCAGCAAAAATTAAAAATACAACAAATAACATAATTGAAATTAAATAAAATTAACTACTGAATATATAAAATATTTTTATATTCAACAATTTATTAGAAAAATATTTTAAAAATAAATAAAATTACAAAGAAATAAAAAACTAGTAAATTTTGTATAAGGCGTTGCACAGTGGTTCTAAAACAACTTTTTTTTTAAATAATTCTGTAACTCTTAAACCGTTAGAGAAATCATATATTTGCGTATAAATGTATGTCTTAAAAATGTAAAGTCTTAAATTGCATGAAAACAATTTTTGCCGACTCCTATTGAGCGGTTAAAACATGATATTAGAACGAAAATTTTTACATCGCTATCGAGTTGTAGAGAAATATAGCCGAGGAATGGCACGTCAATAATAAACAAATCCATAACTGTTGGGAAAGAAACAGAAAGTAGATTTGTGTTAAGCACCCCCAAATCCTTCAAGACAATCACGGAATTGAAACAGATTTTATGAAATCAATTGGTTAATAAAAGTTAAAATACATCAAATACAACTTTTATGCAACGTGCTTAACAGCACGTAATGATTTTTTAAAATCAGTAAAAATGATTTATTAAAATCATTTTTACTTTTAATTAGGGAAGTCAAATTTATAGCACAATTATGCTGGATAAAATCACACTCTTTCAAAATACTGGAAAAAATTATAGTTTCTTTCAAATTAATGTTTTAGATGAAATCGGAGGAATATAAATTATATTTGTTGTTGCATTCTAAATCACAGCTGTTGATTGTGCATATTTTCACTCAAAATATTTGTTAAAAATAAATTATTTTCATATTTTCGAAATAAAATAGATGCAAATCATATTGCACTCTTTATCATATAATGATTATTAATTACTGGAACTTAATTTGAATTAAAATTATTTGAACATTTATCCATTTGTTAACAAGGCAGATAAAATAAAAATTTTTCAACGGAATTATTCGAATAATAGAGTCTTCAACTAAATTGAAAATTTATTTTATTTCCTTAGCTTCACTACAATTACTCTTAATTTTATTTTCTATTTTAAAAATGAAATAAAATCGGTTTCAGAACATTTAATTTTTTCTATTCACAGATAAGTTTTAAATAATTTTATTCAACATAAATTTGTTTGATTTTTTTAATTTTTTGAAAAAGGAGAAAAAAGTTAATTTTTACACTTAACTATTATGTTCAAACCTTTTGTGGATGAATATATGTCGTCCATTCCATGAAAGATTTATAAATAAAGGCAATTTTTTTATTGAGTGTTTTTCGATTTTGCCAATTTTTGGCATACGCAAACCATATGAAGACATTTTAATATTTATTTAATATTTATGAATTTTGAAAAATTTGCGAATTTATTCACGAATGCATTCATAATAGAAATGCAATTTTAGGATGCACTTTTGAAAAATTTCTATCCTTTTGATTTTAATTTTATTATATTAAAAAGCTATATCTTCACTATAAAATTCAAAACCAATTATTCTGGGACAAGAAAATCTACTATTTTTATTATTATTATTATTATTATTATTATTATTATTATTATTATTATTATTATTTAAGTTACTATAATTTTTTTCATACAAAAATGATTTTTTTTTACACTTAACTAGACATTTTTCAAAAGTGCATCCTAAAATTGCATTTCTATTATGAATGCATTTTTGAATATTGATGTTAAATTACTATATTTTCAAATTAAAATCCCAAAAATTTTTTAAAAATACAAATGAATATTATTTAAGTTTAGAATAATCCGATAGTTTGTTTAATAAGATTCAAAATTATAATCATTTAGAGTAAATAAAAATACATAATATTTTTATTTTAAATTTACTAAATTCATTAACGAATGTTTTAAATTAGAAATAAGAAATGGAAATAAAATAAAAAGTATTTTTATTCTATACGTATGCCAACGTATCTCATTTAAGAGTAATTTTTTTTTATTTTTTATTATTTATGTGTTTTCTTGTTTTTTTTTTCTCAATTTAGTACGACTGGATTTCATGGCAATGATTATACATTTAATAATGATTCTTATATCGGGACTTCTTATTATGGGTATTCAAAAGGTAAAATAATAACTATTTTAATCACTTTCTCATAGTCCAGTAGTTAAATATTTTTGTTATAAAACATTTACAGAGACGTGATATGTTAATGCTACCCTGGATTATCCTCACTGTCATTGGTGCCATTCCCTACTGTATAAAATTAATCATTGGCCAAATTAGTGATTTAATTAATGGTGCTGATGGTGCAGCAGTACTGGGTGTGCTTGTTGGTAGTTTAGTGGGCATAGGTAAGTTAAACGATTTAATATGTAATTTTTATATATTATCTAATTTATGTGAATACATTTCAGCTTTATTATTATGGCCTGTCATTTATTTGTATACAAAAATACGCCAGGAGAATCTCTATAAGACTGGCCCAAATGTTACAAATTAATTTTTTACTTAAGCCAATAGTTTTAGTTATCTTATGAAGTGTATTTAATACAAATAACATTAAGAAAATGTTTATTTTTGTATTTTATAGTTTATTTTTTAATTAACCAAAAAAAAAAAAAAAAAAAAGATTAACTTTGTACAATATTAAACAAAGAAAAATATGAAAAAAATGATTTTAATTGAAATATTGAATTATATTTAATAATAATTAATAATAATTGAAATATTGAATTATATTTAATAATAACATGGTCTTTGTACATAAATATATGTAAATGACATTTATATATTTGAAATTTAAAACGCTTTTAAACATTATTCTCTTACCGCAAAAAACATCCACGGTAGAATGAACCAAAAAAAATACCTACAATGCATAAAATTTCTAATTATTAATAAATTTTCATAAATTTAAATGATCAATTGCTAAATAATTGTTAAGGAATACATTATATTGAAAGATATTCATTGTTAACAAATATTTAATTATAAATAAGAGTTTAACACAAATCATTGCTAAACCAATGACACCAACATAAATACATGGTTGCATTAGAACACAGATTTTCTGTAAGTTATATGGAATCAGATGACATTTTTCTTTGAACTTGGATTAAATAAATTTTACCTTCTTAATATATATTACAAGTAGTACAGATATTAAAATCATTACTAAACATAATAAAATTAATAGACATGTTAAATAAAGTTAAGCGATAAAAAAAAAACAAATTTACTTCCTTATTTATGAAATTCTGTATGCGACTTAGTATTACTTTTTATTCATTTTACCAAACATAACGAATCCAAAAATTGTGATCGATATACAAAAAAAGTGACGCCATAATTATTATTATTTTATAACAAGATATGTGCGTACAAATTATTTTTTTATAGTTACAAAATTATAATAACATTTAAATACTAAAATGATGGGAATGATAGACGATAACAAGGAATTAAAGAATGCAACCCGACATTTACGGGAAATTTAGTTTTTCATGCCCCGCCTTCCCGGGAATTTTAAAGCATCATAATGAAAAAAAAAATTGTTTGAATGTTATACAAAATTTATACATTTCAGTAATTTTTTAAACAAAATTAAACTAAAAGTCGATCTGGAACCATATATTTTGTGCACAATTCATTGCGATGACTTCATTGCATTCATTCAATTAAACATCTTAATAAAATGTCATCACTAAAAACCTAATGAAGGAGTGAAACTGATTGAAATAAGAATATTGTCGACATATATTAACGAAGACTTACGGAATTTGTCTCATAGAAATTTGACAAAACATATATAATAAAAGAATATTAAGAAAAAAGTTTTATTTTTTTTAGCTGGAAAAATTACCATTTTGACTAAAATGATATAAATAATTTTAGTCAATGTATTTTCAAATTGGATTACGATATTGATGCTACAAACAATTTAATATCGCTTTCCTGAGAAATCAAAAACTACGGAAAATTGCAATCCTTACAAGCAAAGTTTAGAGAAGACTTTTGCTAAAATGTTGTATTTTACTCTTTCTCTCCTTTATTCTCTCATTTTCTGTTCAAATCATTTTGACATTGTGAGCAGTAGTTTTACACTAACAAAATACAAGGAATTGTTATTTTTGTAGATGGCGAGTACTTTATAATTATACTATGGATTATTGTAAAAAAAAAAACGTTTATAACTAAACAGTGCTGCCACAAAACTTTTATTTTTTTAATAACATATGTCATTTACAAGGTTTGTGATTCCGTTTGCAATTTCTACAAATTACGTCGGAGAACTTAAAATTTTATATTTTCTGGATCCTTGTAAGAATTGATAAGACCATGTCTGTCCCTCTGCGAGTCGGTTGAAATAGCGATAACTACCAAATCTTCCTTAAAATTAAGAAAATTTAACATTTCCGGTTCTAAAATTTTTTAAACTTATTGGTGCTTGGAAAACTTATATTTCCTATAGTCAATAATAGCCTCGATCTCATTTTTCATAATTAAAAAAAATATTTTAAATTTATCCCACAATATTCGTCATACAATTTATATCTTCTATTAGTAAAATAATCCAAAGTATCATATAAAATTTATTTAAAATTTATTGCACTATTTTCGTAAAATAATTATTAAGCAAAAATGTTGTAAAAAATTTTCCATAAAGAGAAACTTATCAAAAACTGTGTATAAAAGAAAATTTATCTAAAAGTTTCTGCATAAAAATAAAATTTATCGAAAAATTTATTTTACATACAAAAATTTTATATGTTCATTTTTATATAGAAAATTTTCGATGAATTTTCTTTTATAGAAAAAAATATTCTATAAAAAAGGAAAATTTGCTTTTTAGAAAGAAATTTATAAAAATGTTTCTACTAAGATCAAAATTAATTTATTTTATGTATAAAAATGTTTTTATATAAAATTCAGAAAATTTATTAAAAATTGTCTGTATAAAATAAAGTTTATAGAAATATTTTTATAAAAAAAAAAAATAAATAATGAAAATTTCTATGAAAGAAAAGTTATTGAAATTTTTTTATTAAAAAAAAAATATATATTGAAAATTTTCTATAAAAATTATTTAAAATTTTCTATAAAAATTATTTAAAATTTTCTATAAAAACATTATTGAAAATTTGAAATTTCCAAAAAATTTTCTATAGGAAAAGAAAATTTTTTGATTTTTTTTTTTTTGATTTTTTTTTTGTTTTTGCAGGAAAATTTGTATAATGTTCATAGCACTTAAATAATAATATATTCTTCTGCTACTTGAATTAAAGAAATAAAATCGTTATGTATTTTTATTTTAAATAATACTAACTTTATTTTGTCGTAAAAATAGGCCTTAAGTTCCACTTTTTTTTATAATTTTAAGACACTTAAAATTAAAAATAAAATTCTATTTTATTTTATTAGACCTAAATATTATCTGGTTTGTGATAATCAAATTGGTCATCTTTTAGTATCCGACCAGGTTTTTCAGTATTTTCTTCGCGTATATCTCTGTATAAGTCGAAAATGGCCCATAATATTATAGCTGAAATAACTAGAAACAAAAAAGTTAAATAAAATTTTTTTAAATTTGAATAAACCTAAAATCTTACCAATTCCTAATATACCCAAAAGGAGAACAGTTGTAATTGCCGATAAGGGGACTTCTTGAATTATAGCAGCTATAATAGTATATACGTATTTAATACAGTTCAAGGTAAAACCAATAAGACTTAGTATTAACCAGGGAAGCATTAACTTATGACGTCTCTATATATATAAATATAAATATATGAGAAATTTACATAATTATTTGTCATCCCATTAAGAAATATTCTCATTTAGAATTTTACCTTTACAACACCAGTTATAAGTAATCCAGATATAATAATCATTATTAAACATAATACTATTAATACAGAAAATACTATATTGTACATGGCTAAATTTCGATAAATAAAAAATATCATTCATTAATTATTATTGTAATAGTATAACTGGAGGAATTAACAAAGAAAATGATTAGAAAAATATTATTGGGTTTTTCATAAAGATCATAACAACATTATAGTCTAAATTTATCGCTTTTTGTGGTCTGGCAACAACAAATGCATATTCTGTGAGCCTGAGAGTGTTAAAAAAAAAAAATCTAAAAATTTTACCGGGTAAATAAACAAATTACGTTTCAAGTTAAATATTGAGAAAAACATTTATAAAATGCGCATCAAAATTTGTTGCGCTGAGAGAAAATTTTCATTAAACCGGTTGCATTAAAATCACTGCAATTGCAAAGAGAATTAATATAATATATACAATGTATGTATATTATTACAAACAAAATGTTTAGTTCATTGAATAAGATTTGTTTTGCCAATTATTTAAATTTTTTTTATTTAATTGTCAACAGACAGATTTTTGTAGCCTTTAAAAAAAGCTCACTAAAAAAAAAAACTTCATATAATTTAATGTTTTTTTCAAATTTGTATAATTAAATATTTTATAAATGACTATAGTAACGATGTTTTAGAGCGTATAAGAAGTAAATTCGTTACAGTTATACACAAATTGTCATATTTTACCGATCGCATCCTCTTGCTCCTGGTTTCTCTCCTTTACTCCATGTACACTTAATAGGGTAATAATCGCATAAGTAATGACTGCAACATATACTAATACATTTATAATGCCAATAACGACACCAAGTGTACAACGGCTGCAACACTTCATCATTATTATTATTACTATTATTTTCCTTTATTTTATTAATTATTAATTCTTTTAATTTAATCCGTTTATTTTTATTTAGAATCAACTAAAGACAAAGATTGCTTAAAGACACTGAAGTATAAAATCAAATGATTGGAATATTTTACCCCAAATAAGAAAAACAATTTCATTAAAATTTTACTCTCTATATACAGAATGGAAAACATACAAAAACAAATTTAAATATTTTTGCTCAAAAAACTAACAAACAAAACAGTGTCGTGTTGTATTTTATAAATTCTCTAGCCAAACAAAACAAAAAAAAACAGCAGTTTTTTAACGGCATTCAATTGAGCCGAATGAATGTATTTTCCAACCCTTGAAATAACGTGGAAATCAAATCGGACTTTTATCATGTGTTTTCTGAATATGATGAAATTAATGTAACGTATGTACAGTGGGTAGCATAAATGAGAGTACATGCTTTCAAATTGTGCACTTGCCATTGCATAAAAATAATTAAGCGAATCTGATCCATATCTATAAACTAAATAACATATCACCACGATTTGTTTTCATTTTGATCTCTTTTTTGCTTTTATGGTGATTGATGCTTTTATATATTTTTTTATTTATAAATTATTTTGTTAATTATTAAACATAAAATAAATTTAAAAAGTTTTTGAAAGCATATACTCATTTGTGCCACCCACGGTAAATAATAGAGGTCAGGGTAAAAGAATTTCCAGGAAAAACATCACTCATCTATAATCTTGGTGAAGTTGCCACATAAAAATTGTATTATAAGCTTAAACAAAAACATTTTGTATAGAAGAAAATTCATTGAATTTTTTCCATTAAAAAAGCTTTTGAGAACTTTTTACACATTAAAAAAATTATTAAAATTTAATTAAATGAAAAAAATTTACCAAGAAAATTTCCAATCAAAGGAAAGAAAATGTTTGAAAAAGTTGTCTATAAGAAAATAAAGAAAATTTGAATTTGCAATAACAAAAATTTAAATAAAAGAAAAATTTAAAAAGAAAAGTAACAAAAACAGTGGAACTGTATTCATACATGTGTTCTACAACCATCGACGTATCTTGGAAATCGTATGGGAAAATGTTTTCTTTCGTCATGTGGTTTTGATAGTGATGAAATTAAAATATATATTCCAGGGGACACACACTCACAATATCAATAATGGTGCCACGTAAACTTTAGTTCATGAACATAAATTAAAAGTTTTTTTTTTGTATCCGAGTAATATTCCAAGAGAATTTCTTTAAATTTTTTTATCAAAAGAAATTAAAAATTGTCGTAAAAAATATATATATATTGAAAATTTGTCTATAAAAAATAAATTTATCCCAAAGTTTTCTATTTAGAGAAAAAAAGTCGAGAATTTAATATAAACGAAGTTGTCGAATATCTCTATACAAGATATAAATTATTTTTTATTATTTTTTGTTTGAAAAAATTAAATAATTCTTGTATTATTTTCTGATCTTTTACTGATCGCCTCTACTTGCTGCAGATTTCTGTTCCTGATATCATTTACTTGCACTAAGACAATAATTGTACAAATAATGCCAGTAGCATAAAATAAAATAATTATTCTGCCAATAATAATACCAAGTTTGGAACGACTGCAGCACTTCATTATTACATAAATAATATTTATTACTTTTTGTGAAAAAAAAAAAAAAAAATATTCAATCATTTACTTATTTATTTATATATTTATTTAATTATTTAAATATGGGCCAACTGTCATCAAGATATTGTAATAACTCACTAAAGTCTAAAAATTAAATGATGGAAATATTTAAATTTTTCACACATTGTCTTAATAAAACAAAAAAGAACAATATATTATTGTCCAAAAAAAAAAAAAAAAAAAAAAAAGATTTCATATCGAAAAAAAAAAAAAAAAACATATATAGGGCTTATATTTCGGCTATGCTACTACATAACCTTCGATTT
>MINK01175488.1:0-12957 GCA_001735545.1 Phormia regina | reverse complement strand
AAAAAAAAAAAAAAAAAAAAAAATTATAAACAAAAAAAAAAAAAAAAAAAAAAAACGATTTCATATCGATAAAATAAAAATAAAACTATATGGTGGTCTATATTCGGCTATGCCTATTATACCCTTTACGATCTTACAGACAAACAAAATTTTCGCATTAAAGTATTCTTTAACACTTTTACATTCATAAATCTACATTAAAATGTTGTTTATGAACCCATATAACTTCAGATAGAAAATTTTGGAATATTCTTTACAAAAACCAAGTCCATAGCATAAACAAAGGTTTCAGAATCTCGAAATTCGAGTTTAAAAACAAGTTTCTAAGCATTTCTCTGGCATTTATAAACCGATCTTGCTGAATTTCAACAGCAAAATTATCGGTAGAATATGCGATTATTTGATGTATATATTATATATGTAAGTTATCGACGAGGTTCATAAATGCCATTTCAACCGACATACTAACGGAGATTGTCCTATCGTCACTTCTAACACGGACCCAGAAAATATCTTTTTTTGTTTGATCCGATAAAAATTGAAAAATTATGAAAAAATGGGAAATGAACTTTATTTGTAAATAACTTTATTCTCGTATATTATTTTATAATAAGAAAATTTTAACAAAATAATGAAGTAATGAATTTTTGATATATAAAATTATATAATATCTATTAATTAACGTTAATCTATTTAATATTACAATTAAATAACAACTATAATTCTTAAAATATTATTATCTCAAACAATTACTGGTTTGTGGTAATTGACGTGACTAGTGTTGATTATCCTATCGGGTTTATAAAGATTATTCTCACGTATATCTTTATACAACTTAAAAATGGTCCATATTATTAGGGCTAAAATAACTAAAAGAAAATATATAATAAAAAAGTATTGTTAATTAAATTTTAAAAAATATTTAAATTTGATATCTTACCAATTTCTAATGTACCCAGTAGAAAGTTAATTAAAATTACCGACAAATTAATGCTTTCGACAATATTGGCTATAAAGAAATATAAGACTTTTATGCAATTCAATAAAAAACCTATGTCACTCAAAATTAACCAGGGAAGTATTAACTTATGACGTTTCTGTAAATATATTTTAAATTAATAATGTAAATAATTGTCTCTGCATAAATGTGTTAATTGAAATTCTACCTTTACAATGCCAGTTATAAGTAGACCAGATATAAGGATCATCACTAAACATACCACTATTACTATAGGAAGTACAACTTTATATATGCCTGGATTAAGGAAAAGATAGATTTATTTGATTTGTTTGGAAAATAAATAAAATTGTAATTTTTCTTTTATACCCTTTATTAATTTTTTATAGAAAAATTTCCATAAATGTTCTTTTTTTAAAACTTGTTATATAATTATTTTTTGTTTTAATAGAATTTACATAAAATTTTTCTTTTATAGTAAATTTCAATAAATTTCATTCGGTGGAACATTTTCGATAAGTTTTAATTCTATAGAATTAAAACTTATTTGCGATAAATTTTCATTCTATAGAAAATTTTCAATGAATTTTGATTACTTTTTTAATATTTTTGTGAGTAAAAAAAAAAATGCTTTCATCACATTTAATTAGTTCTCATAAGGTAAAGGGTATTTAGGAAGTTCACACTGCCGATTATACACAACACTTTAGTTTTTAAAATTTACCGATCAACTTTAGTTGCTGCTCATTTTTTCCTTCTATTTTATATATTTCATTAACTAAAGCATCAATTGCAAAAGTAATTGCAGTAGCACAAAATAAAATATTTAAACTGGCAATAATTATTCCAAGTGTGGGACGATTGCACCATTTCATTACTAAATATATATTATATTTTTCTCTTGAAAAATATTTTAAATGTATTTTTTTTTTAATCCAAAAGCCAGTCAACCTAAGACAATAACGTATTTAAACACACTGGATTCTTATATCAAACGATAGAAATGTTTAACTCAAAATAATCGCATCATAGGATACACTTTGTATATACATGGTGTATAAAGTAAGGTAACAACAACTCGACAAAGACTTCAACTAAGAAAAAATCTATCTATTTTGTTTTTGACATTTTATATAAGAAAACAATAACACAAACAATTTCAAGAAATATTGTAAATGTAAACAACAATAAGGCAATGAAGATTTTAAAACTGTAGTTTATTAAGATTCCATTACTATACCGTAAATGTAAACGGGACGTAAATGTAGCAATTGTAGTTTTTTTCCTCTTTAGACAGTAATATACATTTGTGTCTACCCATCTAACTCATGCAAATGTGTACGTTTTATTCTTTACCCCAACTTGGCACATTTTGTAACATTGTGTCTACATTAGAGAAATTGATTTCAAGACAAACGTCAAAATTTTTGATTGAGTTGCAGATAATTTTTTATCTCTGTCAAGTATAGGGGAAAATGTATATCATAATAAACAATGTAAAAAGTACTATCAAAATGGCGTCTTTTACCAAGCATTATCAAGACAAAGTTTTCAGAGCTCGAGCGCTGACAATTTTCTTTTAACACTTCAATAATACTAATATACTAATGCACAAAATTTTTCCCATAAATAAACGGGACATTAATATCACATAAACAACCAACTAACCCGGCCTTACGCTCCTTCCACACACGCTTTTTTCGTGTTCGAGCAATGAACAAAATTTTGTGATTTGGATAGTGTGGACCCAACATGTTCATGTTTTGTTCTTGTTCGCACACCGTTGTTCGAGCAACCATGTCTGACATCAAACGTCATTTTGTATGCGGAAGAAGAGGCGCTGAATGTAAAAGTATCGAAGTGACACTGTCGGCAAACAAAAAATTATNNCTGACGGCAAACAAAAAATTATGATTTGTTCGACAAATGTTCTGCTCACTCAAAACAAATTTCTCTGTTATTCGAAAATCATTCCATAGTACAACAATATCGGGAAACCTATGCTGAAAAAACAATTTTTTTGCAAAAAAGAAGAACTTTATCATAGTTCTATTGAGATGAATATATACAGCACCAATAGACTGGACAATAATTGGATGAATTTTAACTTTTAAGATCATCGAAAATTTTGCCATTTTCTACAAAAATAAATTAAAAAAAAAATAGAATCGGCAAATCCTCAAAAACTTTATTTGTAGATTATTATTTTTTCTCTAATATTTTTTCTATTAAATATAGAGAATTAAAATATATATTTGTATCTATATATAAAAGTAATGTATTTTTGAAAACAACTAAAAATATTAATGTTTGAAAGTGTACACAAAAAACTTAAATTAAAACTCTTTTGTTTGTTGAGATTAACTCTGTAATCGTAAATATAATTCTTAAAAATCTATTATCTTAAACAACTACTGATTTGTGGTAATTGACGTGGTTGGTGTTCATTACCCTACCGGGCTTATTAACATTTTCTTCGCGTATATCTCTATACAAATTAAAAATGGTCCATATTATTAAGCCTGAAACAACTGTAAAGATAAAATAAAAATTATAAAAAATATTGTAAAATTGTCATTCCTTAATCTTGCGGCTTACCAATTCCTAATATACCTAATAGGAGGTATATTACAATTGCAGACAGATGAACGCCAATGACTATGAAGGTTATAAAATTATAGACGATTTTTATACAATTCAAAGCAAAACCTATGGCACTCAGAACTAACCAGGGAAGCATTAACCTATGACGTCTCTATAAATATACATATTTCAAATAAGAGACCACAAATCTCTGCTTGTAAATGTTAATAAGAGTTTTACCTTTACAATACCGGTTATAAGTAGAGCAGATATAAGGATCATTACTAAACATACCACTATTAGGACAGGAAATAATATATTATATGTGCCTAAATTTATGAAAAACAAAAAAGAAATTTTTTGTTAAATTTTCGATAGATTTTTATTTATTTTTTTATAGAATATTGTTCTTTTATAGATATTTCTTGATAAAAAAACTTCTTTTTTGGGAAATTTTTTATTTAAATTCGTCATAAATTTATCATTTCGCGATTATTTTCCAAAAATTTCGATAAAAATTTTATTTATAATAAATTTTGTAAACTTTGTTGTCAATTAATTTGTTATTTTTTAAATTAAAACACATAAGATAATCGTAAATACGACACAGACAAAAATATAAGAGTTTAGATATTTAATTTTACCGATCAATTCCTGTTGCTGGGCATTTTTTCCTTTTATATCATTAACTTGTACTAAAGAAACAATTGAAAGAATAATAGCAATAGTATATAATAAAATATTTAAACTGCCAATAATGACACCAAGTGTGGAACGACTGCAGCACTTCATTATTAAAATATTTATGATTTTTTTTCTTTCTTTCTTTAAAAAATATTATAAATTTTTTTCGTTTTAATCCAAACAGACGGTCAACATACGACCACAAAATACTTAAACACACTAGATTTTAAAATTAAGTGATAGAAATGTTTAACTCAAAATAATCACATCAATTGAAATTTTAATTGATTTGACTCTTCTTCATACATTGATTAAAAACCAGAGTACTAAAAAATATTTAAATGTGTTCTCTTTAATTTAAAAAGAGACACTTTTTTTTAAATCTGTAGAAACTGCTGATCATGACAAACATTAAACTACATTTCGTTAATCCATATACATATTATGAATACAATCGATACAATTTTGATATCTATTGCATTTTATTATTCCAGTTCAATAGAACTAATGGACTGGCCTTTTAATTAAATCATCTTTAATAAAAATGAATTAAGACTTCAAAATAATTATTGGTATCATAGGATTGTGTTACAAATGAAATAACGAATTTAATGAAAGATCTTAAATGATGAGTAACATATTTTGGAGAGCAGAGTAATATAGTTTTTAAAAGAAGCCATTAGCATCATACATTTATGCCGCAAGTGTTGCCAAAAACAAGAAAAAAAAAACATTAAAAAAATTTAATTCTAAAGAAAATGAATTAAAAAAGTCCTTTCTTTCATTGAAAGATTCTTAAAGTTCATTTACATTTCTTTAATTTTAAATATAAATAAGTAACTCTTCATTTCATTTTAGATTGAAATAACACTCTGGTAACTCTTCAGTTAAAATTCTAAGAACTAGTATTTGGTATACATTGAAATACTAAGTACTACATTGAGTAAATACTTATTTACGAAACTCTATATTTAATCATGATCAGTTTTGCTTTAAACGATTTGTATATATTTTCTTGTTATAACATTTATTTTAGTATAATTTGCAAAAGTGTTGTTTATCCATTATTATTATTATTTTTTTTTATTTGTTTTTATAATAAAATAAGGCGCACTTTAAGAAATTTAAAACGTGTTTGTCGTGAAAGAGAAATAGAAAGGTTAATGATCGTCTTGGAAATTTAAAATGTGCGACTAATTAAAAAATAAATATTTTTTATAATAAACAAACAATTCGGTTTCTTAAGAAATTTAGTGTTTAGGATTATTTCGTTATATGACTAAATATCTTAAGATTTACAGGGCTATTCTCGACCAAGTGACAAACAAATTTATAGTAAATTTATAGTAAAATTAAATTGTCTCAAAAATATTTTGTTTGCATAAGTTTTTGATGATGATTGTCACATTCATAACAGTATATAACTAATGACTAACAGTTGTCACGAATTCGAGAATAGCACTGTTAAACTTTATTTTATTTTTTTTTACCTTTTAAATTATAAGAAATTTATGTAAAAAATGAATTTTTAAAAACGAAATATCAGAGAATATTTGCTGTGAAACTCTTTGATTTATATATAAATTTATTTAATTTCTTACTTTTTGTGCTTATATTTCCAATTGGTATTTTTTCTATTTAGTATAAAAACAACTAATAATTTAATTTATTTACATACTCATGGGGTTTTCCAACTTTTCCAGACTTATTATTTGCAATTCTTAGAACGAAGGTAAAAAAAAATTCTGTAGAGAATGAAGGAAGTAAAATTTTATATAAATATTGTTGTAGTGAAATCTATATGTTTGTATTTGGTAATTTTTTATAAGTTGGAATTAACAATTAATTTAATTAATTACAAAATATTTCATGTTAATTTTAGAAAAGAAGATTTATTAATCATTTTCTTAAAAAAAAAAAGAATTTATCAAAAATGGTTTACAAAAATTTCTCTAAAAACATGTTTACATAATATAATAAGTTATTAATTGTGAAAAAATAATTAAAAATCTAAAAAAAAGAAATTGTGTTTGTGATATTACGTCACGATTAAAAAAAATCGACCAAGGAGAAAAAAGCGGCAAAAATGATAAGCAGTGTCATAATTGGCGCTCATAAAATTTACATTTTGTATTTTTATCACTCTTGTCGGATTTGACAATTTATTGTCATTTTGAAGAATTTGGTTCTAAAAATGACCTTTGGACGATTTGACGATTATCACCCCTTTTTTGATGATTTTTTCTAAATCAAAATTCAGAACTAGTTTTAAAGTTTTTTTTTTTTTTATTAAAATAAATTTTTATTAAAATATACATAAATGTTTTATTGCAAGACGGCGAATATACCCTTCAAATGTTCAAAATATTTAAATAGCAGAACTAAGAAACGAAACATTTTTGATGATTTCATATATCGTAGATGGTCTTTATAAAATTACATACTTTCTAATACAATTCTATCATTCATATATTTTTTTTCATATATGATGTTTCGTTTATCGTGAATAAGAGTGATTAACTTTGAATTGCGCGAATTACATTACTATATTGAAAGTAATTTAACGAAAAATGTTGATTGACACTTCTCTTAGAAGTGTTTCATATTTGCTAAATAATTTTTATAAGATTTAAAAAATAAATAATAAAAATAAATAATAAAAATAAAAACAAGTATGCAAAAGTTTGTATTTATTATTAATATTAATTAATTTCTTTTTATTTTGAAATTCAATTTTTCATCTGAAAATGCATTAAAAAACTTATTAACTTATATATAAAAAAAAATGATTTTTCACCAAATTTATCTTGCAACTATGATTTGTAAATGTTCTTTATAACACTCCATAGCATAATTATAAAGCGCTCGCACATCTACAAAAACAACAATGTATTTTGTTAGTGTCAAACAACTGCCCATAATGTCAAAATAATATGAACAGAAAATGAGAGAATAAAGGAGAGGAAGAGTAAAATACTCACGGAAAAAAAATTACATAGGAATACAAAAACAATTTGACAGTACCGACAGGTTTGTCGATGAAAACATTGTAAAACAGCTGTTCTCACGAGTATACTTTCAAATTATACTATGATAACACTCCTGGTTTTTAATTGCACACAGAATAGAATTTCAAGTTTATAATAAAATATTTTGAATTTAGAAAATACATTTTACTCTAAAATAATTTGTTTTCTATAATGAAAACCGTGAATGAGTATTAAAACACTTTTTTTTTTAAGGAAAAGAAACCCATAATTTTTTTTTAATTTCATTAATCCTGCAGTTAGAAACTTCTAGCTAAACCTAGTAATTTTTTTAAATGTTAAGAGAAGTTATGTCGATGTGAAAAACTAAGAGAACATTCGCACATGCTCTTCAATTTGCTTACGTGTTTTATAAAACTTTGACTTAGTCACTTGAATTAATTAAATTAATTAAAGACATTTTAAGAAAAGATTTTTATTTAAAATAATATTAATAAATATCTGTATTAAACTTAAAACAATAACAATTTATGTTTTAAAATAACTGACATGGTCAGCTTGATTCAATACCCGACCGGTCTTATTAACGTTCTCTTCTCGTATATCTTTATACAAGTTATAAATGGCATTTATTATTAAACCTAAAACAGCTAAAAAATAAATAAATAAATAAAATATAATTAATTGAAAATTTAAAAACATAACTAAATGAAAATCTTACCAAAACCTAATATTCCCAGAAGTAGGAAAATCATAACTGCAGGAAGGGAGGCACCTTGAACTATAAGGATTATAAAGATATATACAAATCTTATACAATTCAAAATAAACCCAATGGCACATAAAATTAACCAGGGAAGCATTAACTTATGACGTCTCTGTAAATACATATATTTAAAATTGCATTATTAATTAATTAATTAATTAATTAATTAATTAATTAATTAATTAATTAATGGTCTCTGCATAAAAGTGTTAATTAAAATTTTACCTTTACGATGCCAGTTATAAGTAGACCAGATATAAGGATCATTACTAAACAAACTACGATTATTACGGGAAAAAGTATATTGTAAGTATCTGAATTTTTAAAGTAAAAGAAAAAAAAAAGTTAGTTAAATGTTTAATCAAAATATGTATAATGTTTTTGTTCGTATATCTTTCGCCAAATGTGGTATTATCTTTATTTATCGGGAACTTTATAAAATCATTTTAAGGCCCGTTTCATTGATCATCTTTAAAAACCAAGTTTTTTTTATATAAAATTTTCGATAAATTTTCCTTTGATACAAACAATTCTCGATAAATTTTCTTTTTAATAATGTTTGTATTTTCGATAAATCCTTTAAATAGAAAATTTTCGATAAATTTTCATTTTAGCAAATTGTCGATAATATAAAATTATATTCTTTTTATAGACAATTTTTCATTTTTTTAATTTTACACATTTTCATTTGATAAATTTTCTGATTGTAAAATATTTTCGATAAATCTTTTTATAGGAAATTTTCGATAATTTTATTTTGAAATTTTGTTTTTTAACAAACATGTTTGTTTACGAATGAATAAATTAAAAATTCACAGAAGGCGAAAAACATTTGACTCTTAAGATTTGTTTTCTAATTTTTACCGATCGCATCCTTCTGCTCCGAATTTTTCTCATTTACATTATTAAGTTGGACTAAAACAACAATTGAAGCAATAATACCAACAGTATAAAATATAATATTTATGCTGCCAATAACGATTCCAAGTGTAGAACGGCTACAACACTTCATTTTAAAAAAATTAATTATAAATTATTGTTAATAAAACTATTTTATTATTTTTTTTTTAATTTTTTCTAATTAATTAGAAGTTCGAATAAAAAGTACTTTAACACACAAGAGTTTATGATCAAATGAATGAAATATTTTTTAATCCAAAATTATTAAATTGAAATAAAATTAACTTGACTGTTTTTCCATACAATTTCAATAATAATGAAATTTATATTTGCTAAAAAAACCCCACTATTAGTTAGCTATCAAGAGAAATCAATAGCCATGCCAAAAAAAAAAAAATTATAATAAAAAATACAGTTTTAAGGGGAAGCACTGAACATTAGTCAGATATGCTGGCTGTGTTGCCAGAATTAAATTATAAATTTTTTTGCTGTTGTAAATTATTTTGTAAAAAAAAAGTTTCCAAATATTTGTATTAATTTAAAGAAATTTTATGTAGAGAAAATTAAAAAAATAAAATTTATATATAAAAAAATTTACGAAAAATTTCTATATGAAGAAATTTTATCAAAAATTATCTGTAAAGAAAAAAATTCTATAAACAAATAGAAAATTTTTAATAATTTTCTCTTGAAAATTCTAGTTTAACATTCTGGTAACACTGGTGATAAAATTTACAGAATTGACATTTAAATATTTAAACTGAAAAAATAATACAAATAAAAATAAACACTACGTTGAGCAAATATTTATTTATTTATTTATTAATCTCTATTTACAATCATCGCTTTTATTATAAACTAAACAGAGATTTTTATAAAGTGGTTTTCAGGTTTAACAAATTTGCAATTTAACGTGCGTCCAGATTTTTTACATCGAGTACCTTATATTACGAACAATCATTATATTTTAGTGCTCGATATAACGAATTTTTCAACAAAAATTTATTTAAAATCTATAGAAATAAAAAAAGTACATAAAATTTATTTCTCCTCCTAATGGAAGTGAAATGCAAAAGGAAAAGAAATTAAGATTTTCACTTAAACAATATTTTTTTTTTCTTTTGAAAACTATTTTCAAAATAAAGGAGAAATAAAGATATGGTCGGTCAAGACTCCATACACCATTGAGCATAAAAATTCTAAAATATTAAGTATATGGCCAATTCTATAGTAACACTTATTAAATGTAAATTAAAATATACAAATGGAAAATACGTTAGTAGTACAAACTACTTAGTACTAACATATAGATGATTTTATGCACTTTAGAGCGATTCCCGGAAGTGGGTTTATATGGGAGCTATGGTATATTATAGACCAATTTCCACTGAATTTAATAGTGTTGCTTTCACTAATATAAAACTTATTTGTGTTGAACATCAACATGATACTAACATTTGTATGATATTTAAGCACGTTGAAGTGCTTTTCGGAAGTTATGTGGGAGTTATGTTGAATTGTGGACCGATCTCAAAAAATATTTAATTTGGCATAAATATTGATACTTGTATACTTTCACTGAATTTCATTAAAATATTCCTATTTTTAAAGTGTTTTAAGTATTGAGACTTTATTTCGGGGAGACATTTGTATGGGGGCTAGGTGAAATAATGGATCGATCACAACCAAAGGCTTCGTCTTTGTAACATAAAAGATGCATGTACATAATTTCAATGAATTATCTTCAAAATGGTGATTTGTACTTTGTGCAGCCTGCCGCCAAGTCAGCTAGATGAACGGGCGAATATTGTTAGATCGGTGATTCTGTGTCGGTTGATATACTTTAAGTTGGGTGTTATTTGATATTTATAAAAATCAGAAAAACAAAAACAAAAACAAAAAAGAAATGTTACAAAACTATAATTTTATTCTTTTGTATTTTGTATTTGTGCAACGTCATTTTATCATGTTCTTCCATATGTAATGTATTTATGCTCTAAAAATCCGCCAAAGTATCCATTCAATTGAGAATTATTCATAAATAAATACTTCTGCTACTCTCTAGTATTTGACAACCGTCATAAAATAATTTCTTTAAGAATATTAATTTTTAAATTTTCTCACTTTTGTTATTATAAGATAAATAAATTATGTTTTATTGTTAAAAAAAATTCGAAATTATCCTTTAAAATAATTCTTATAAAGTACATTTTATTAATAAAATATATTCACTATTTAACGAATTTTTTACAAATTCGCTGAACCGGGAAACCACTGTACATATTTCCATAATTCATATAAAATCTTGCAAACGTTTTAGTATTTAATTGTTTATTTGTTTTTAAAATAGAAGCAGCATTTAGGCATCAGCAAACATGTTTGTAAAAAGCGGGAGAGAGAGAGAGCAAAATAATAAAATAGAGCTTATTGCAACGTATTGGAAATTTGAAATATGTACGTGCTTAAATAAATATAATAAAATGAATGTAATTTGAACCTTTTCTATTACGACTACAAAGTTTTGTTCATTTATAAATTTTTTTGGTTTTCACAAATCTTTATTTTAGCATGAATTATGTTTCACAGAATAAAAATAAGATCAGCAGAATTTTTATAATTTACTATATATGTATATATTCTTTTTTTGTTTTTTTTTTTTTTTTTGCTTTTAAGTAATTAAATTTAAAACAAATTTTTCTATCGGAAGAAATAATAATAAAAAAATATATTTTATATTTTTATAAAACATCTTAAATCAGACCTTCTTTACCAATATTGAAAATGTATATTTAAAAAATCATATTTTCATTTTGGGAAAAGGGGTCCCAAACACTGTTTTTGCGTTTGTTGTGAGTGATTTCGTGTACTTGCCAAGGGGAGTCACATGTGCTTATGTTCCCTTAGTTTTTTCATGTGTACAATACAATAACATGATACAATAAATGACAAGGTACAATTATTTAGAGAGAACGTTCTTAAAATTATTTTCCCTGAAAAGTCAAAAATTTATATATGAAAGAAAATATGATAAAAAAATATTAGTAAAATCCTACTATTCCGGTACTGAAAAGATACATAATAGTTACTTAAATGAACAATCAAGATCTTATAACAATTTGAATTGCATTTTTTTTTTAACTAAAATTAAAATAATTATTTTAAAAATGGTACAATTTATGTAAATTTTAACATTGAGATTGAACATTTTTGGAATCTTACAAGAACAAACTGATCTTTATTTCTTTTGCATCTTTTTTCGTGAGGCACTTTAATGTACATATTATAAATTTAATAGATTTTACTTAGTTTAAAACTGTCTACTTATTGCTGTTGCAAAAACTTTATTCTCTTGATTGTAAACTATTATTGAGAGCCATGATGTCATTGTTAAAAGAAAGGGTTAACAGAATTAAATTATTGTTTATACGATTAGTTGTCGTCCAGTATTCAATTTGTGATTAGTTTACAGATTTTTAAATTTAAGAGAAATTTAGTTGAAAATAATTAAATGAAGTTTTGTAATCTTTTCACATTTGGTATCATAATTGGTGGCCTAAATGTTGTGACATACATTATTGGTAGTATAATGTCTATTCATTATCTGATTCAAACACATGCCAAAGAGAATATTATGGGTAGGTTTAAACCAAAAAACAATTTTATAAACAAGACAAAAAGAAAAAGGGTTTTTTGTATTGTTGTTTATAAAAGAGAACTTAAAAGAGATCACAGTAGTGTTTGAATAAAAAGTAAATATCGCCACCAAAAATGCCAAGGGCCGTAACTACTGAAAAATCTAATGCTAGTTTTTTTTTTGTACTGACCTCATATCTTTAAAAATATCATTAATATTAGAAAAAGTAAAAGTAAAAAAGTCGTTAATTTCATTATATTTAAGGAAAATTCAATTTTATGTTTCATATATTTTGCTTTAAACCAAAAAAAAAAAAAAAATACAAATTGTGATTAAGGCCTTTCGTATTTACATAATGTTTTTTGCTTCTGGTGTAAAATATTTAAAAGTGTGGTTTCGGCTTTTTTGTCTTTTTGAATGATGATATATTAAAAATATTCTAAGG
>MINK01175487.1:0-12203 GCA_001735545.1 Phormia regina | reverse complement strand
ATCTGGCATCCTTAAAACTATTTATTGTGTTTTTATCTTTTTCTCACGTTAAACTATTTCTGACAGTTCTATGCGGGTGTATGTGTGAAATAATAAATGAAAAATTACCAATAATTTGATGTTGTTTACTCATCAAATGGAAAACTCACAAAATAGAAGTGCAAATTTTAATAAATAAAAGTAAGTTTTAATTAAAAATAACTACGAAAAAGTGTAATTGAGAAGATTAATAGTCTTAAAAATTATAAAAAATGTAATAATGTGTATATTGTGGGAAAAACAATAAATGAAAAAAATTGTGTTACAAACAAGACCCACCCATAAGAAAAAATTATATACTTATGTATGTATAATGTATTAATATGTGTATGCATGTTTTTATTGCAGGTCTAACTTAGCGGAGCATTCCTCAAATTACAGATTCCGCTGTAGTATTTAACAAGTTTTTGATTGTTGCTTTGTTGAAAAATGACGGAAAAAATTACATTGGCTGATGCTCTGTCCAATGTGGAAGTATTGGACGAGCTATCACTGCCTGATGAACAGCCTTGCATAGAAGCCCAACCTTGTTCGGTTATATATAAAGCTAATTTTGATACCAATTTTGAGGATCGTAATGGTTTTGTCACAGGTATAGCCAAGTACATAGAAGAAGCTACCACTCATGCCAACTTGGTAAGTTTGACCTATAAAATACATAGTTCTAACTAAAATGTAAAACTTATTTTTCATATTAGAATGTTTTGTTGGATGAAGGCCAAAAACATGCTGTCATGTTGTACACTTGGCGTTGTTGCTCCCGCGCCATACCACAGCCCAAATCGAATGAGCAACCCAATCGGGTGGAGATTTACGAGAAAACTGTTGAAGTCTTGGCACCGGAAGTCAATAAACTTTTAAATTTTATGTATTTCCAACGTAAAGCCATAGAGGCCTTTTCCGTAGAAGTAAAACGTCTTTGTCATACAGAAAAACGTAAAGATTTTGTATCCGAAGCTTATCTTTTGACATTGGGCAAATTTATCAACATGTTTGCTGTATTGGATGAATTGAAAAACATGAAATCAAGTGTTAAAAACGACTACAGTACTTATCGTCGTGCTGCTCAATTTCTTAAAGTAATGTCAGATTCCCACACTTTACAGGAATCACAAAATTTGTCCATGTTTTTGGCAACACAGAATAAAATCCGGGATACTGTCAAAGATACGTTGGAAAAAATTGTGGGCTATGAAGATTTGCTTTCGGAAGTAGTAAACATTTGTGTTCATATGTTCGAGACGAAAATGTATTTGACGCCTGAAGAAAAACACATGTTAGTTAAAGTTATGGGCTTTGGTCTTTTCCTTATGGACAGTGATGCCTGCAACATTAATAAATTGGATCAGAAAAAGAAAATTCGTTTAGATCGTATTGATCGTATATTTAAAAACCTCGAAGTAGTGCCCCTTTTCGGTGACATGCAAATTGCTCCCTTTAACTACATTAAAAGAAGCAAACATTATGATCCCAGCAAATGGCCCTTGTCTAGTTCGAATGCTGTTAGCCCTCAAGCTGATTTAATGGTACATTTGCCACAAATACGTGAAGACCATGTGAAATATATTTCCGAATTAGCTCGTTATACTAATGAGGTTACCACTACGGTTAAGGAGAATCCTTCCGATGCGGAAAATAGAGCCACTTCTGATTTGGCTTTGCGGGGTTTACAGCTTTTGTCCGAATGGACAAGTGTGGTAACAGAATTATATTCTTGGAAACTCTTACATCCAACTGATCATCATCAGAATAAGGAATGTCCTGTAGAAGCCGAGGAATATGAAAGAGCCACACGTTATAATTATACATCGGAGGAGAAATTTGCATTAATAGAAGTTATAGCTATGATTAAAGGATTACAGGTTAGTGAACACAAAAAAAATTATATCAAAATGGAACATTAAGGACTTTCTCCTGGGGAAAATATATTGATATTTGAAGTCTATAACACTTAAACGAAAAAAGCGATGAAATTTTTTACAGGACTATAATCACTATTAAAATTGTTCAAAAATCAACTGTGCTGTAATTCTTTATTTATGTCTTGAAATGTGGATGATAATTTACATCATAATTTTTCATTTCCATTTTCTTTAGGTTCTTATGGCTCGCATTGAGACGGTACTCTGCGAAGCCATACGTCGTAATATCTATTCGGAATTGCAAGATTTTGTGCAACTTACTTTGCGCGAACCTCTGCGAAAGGCGGTGAAAAACAAAAAAGATCTTATACGCAGTATTATTATGTCGGTCCGTGAAACTGCAGCAGATTGGCAAAAAGGTTACGAACCTATAGATGATCCCGTCGTTAAGGGTAAAAAAGATCCTGACGGAGGTTTTCGTATAAACGTACCTCGTCTTAATGTTGGACCCTCTTCCACACAACTCTATATGGTTCGTACTATGTTGGAATCACTAATTGCCGATAAATCGGGAGGAAAACGAACATTACGTAAAGATATCGATGGCAATTGTTTAATGCAAATTGATTCGTTCCATAAGACATCATTCTATTGGAGTTATTTATTGAATTTTAGTGATACTTTGCAAAAATGTTGTGATTTGTCGCAACTTTGGTATCGTGAGTTCTACTTGGAAATGACAATGGGTCGTAAGGTGAACAAATGTATGGTGAGACATCAACATAATGAGGAATGTAAGGATTTGATAACTATGGAGAAACGTATACAGTTTCCCATTGAAATGTCAATGCCATGGATATTGACCGATCATATATTGCAAACTAAGGAGCCCTCAATGATGGAGTAGGGGGATTTGATTTTAACTAACTTTATCAAATATTAATAAAATAAATTTTATTATTATTACTTTTTTAGATTTGTTTTATATCCTTTGGATTTATATAATGATTCAGCTCATTATGCTTTAACCGTTTTTCGTAAACAGTTCTTGTATGATGAAGTGGAAGCTGAGGTTAATTTATGTTTCGATCAATTTGTTTATAAATTAAGTGAACAGATTTTCGCACACTATAAGCAGTTGGCGGGAAGGTGAGTTCTTTGTAGAAAATGTTTTAGCTATTAATAATTTTAACAAACCAAATGTATCTCAAAAACTTAATAATTTTCTTTTTGTCCAGTATTTTCTTGGATAAACGTTTCCGTCTAGAATGTGAAGTTTTGGGATTTAATTTCCAATCGTATCCTCGAAATAATCGTTACGAAACATTACTTAAGCAGAGACATGTACAACTTTTGGGTAAGAATATCTATAAACTATTCTATTTTGAACAAAATAATTATAATAAATAATACAATGTTTAGGTCGTTCTATTGATTTAAATAAATTAATTACGCAACGTATTAATGCCAATATGCATAAAAGTATTGAATTGGCTATAAGTCGCTTTGAAAGTAACGATATTACAGGCATAGTGGTAAGTTTATTAAAACTTCAATATGATTATTAAAATGTATGATTAAATTATATATCATTTAGGAATTGGAAGGACTTTTGGAGTGCAATCGAATATGTCATAAATTGCTGACAAAGTACTTGGCATTAGATAATTTTGAATCGATGGTAAAAGAGGCCAATCACAATGTATTGGCTCCTTATGGACGTGTAACATTACATGTTTTTGTGGAATTAAATTATGATTTTTTGGTTAATTATTGTTATAATGCTGCTACTAATAGGTAGGAATAATTGTATTATTTTACTAAAAAAATTATTAATATATATATGTTTTTGATAGATTTGTACGCAGTAAAGTTAATTTAGCATCTTCTCAACCAATGCAACGTGAGAAACCCCCTCAAATGTCACATTATTATCTTTGGGGCTCGAAACAATTAAATGCCGCCTATTCTACACAATATGGTCAATATACTGGTTTTGTGGGTGCCCCACATTTTCATGCAATGTGTCGTCTGTTGGGCTATCAAGGCATTGCTGTTGTCATGGATATTATTCTAAAGGATATTGTTAAGCCTTTGATACAAGGTTCCCTATTGCAGTTTACCAAAACTTTAATGAGCGCCATGCCAAAATCTTGTAAATTACCAAGATGTGAATACGGTTCACCCGGTGTATTGAGCTATTATCAAGCCCATTTAACTGATATTGTACAATATCCAGATACTAAAACTGAACTCTTCCAATCGTTTCGGGAATTTGGGAACTGCATTATATTCTGCTTGTTAATTGAACAGGCATTGTCGCAAGAAGAAGTTTGTGATTTACTCCATGCTGCACTATTTCAAAATATATTTCCTAGACCATTTTGTAAGGGTAAGTAAGAAGTAATAAATTTATGTATGTGCTATTTGTTTGAGAGCTAAGAGAGTAAGAATACCACGATAGATAAAGGATTTCTGAACGAAGAATTAAGATGTCTATAGGATATTTTATTTTCATATTTTACGACAACATCTTTACATCTTTTTAGGCTTGAAGAAATTAATTAAAATAAAACTTTTTTTAAATTAATTTTTAGAAAATGAAAAACCAGAAGCAAAACAAAAACGTTTAGAAGCACAATTTGCTAATTTACAAATTGTTTCGAATGTGGAAAAATTGGGTACTGCTAAGGTAAGATAAATAATTGAAACAAGTATAGATTGGATTTTTATTTTTTTAATTTACTTTTTAAAATAATTTTTCAAAAATTTTAACTGTTTTTTTTTTAATTAAATTTTTATTTAAAAGTAATAAAATTAAAGCAATTTTTTTATTAAGCTTTTTAAATTTGAATTTTTTTAAAACATATGTAGTTTGGAAAATTTGACTTTTTACAATTCATATGAAAAATTTTTATTTTTATTATTTAAAACATCAACAGCAAGCCATGATTGCTCGTGAAGGTGATCTTTTAACACGAGAACGTCTATGTTGTGGTCTTAGTATTTTTGAAGTAATTTTGAATCGCATTAAAAGCTATTTGGATGATCCCGTTTGGACTGGTCCAGCACCTGCTAATGGCATTATACATGTCGATGAATGTTCAGAATTTCATCGTTTATGGTCAGCCCTACAGTTTGTCTATTGTATACCAGTACGAGGCACGGAATATACCATAGAGGAATTGTTTGGTGAGGGTCTCAATTGGGCGGGATGTGCCATGATTGTTTTATTGGGTCAACAAAGACGTTTTGAGGCATTAGATTTTTGCTATCATATATTGAGAGTGCAGCGTGTAGATGGTAAAGATGAAGATGTCAAAGGAATCGTAAGTATTCTTATAATTTTTCTTCTCTTATATTTTAATATTTTTTTTTTCTCTTCGAAGAAACTCAAACGGATGGTGGATCGTATAAGACGTTTCCAAGTTTTAAATTCTCAAATATTTGCTATATTAAATAAATATTTAAAGGGTAGTGATGTCGAAGGTTCTAATGTTGAACATGTACGTTGTTTCCCGCCACCACAACATCCATCAGTTATATCTTCACATTATCAAGATCCAAATAAATTAAGGCAAAGTATGAATAATTAAAATTCAAAAATCAACAGTAGCTATTGTATTAAGCCACAAAATATTTGAACGATAATCTAAAAATATTCAAGAATATTAAAAACTTATTTAAAAAACAACGTTTTTAGTTTATAAGTTTAATATTAGATATTGAAATATTGTCTTAGCCAGTATATATACAACAAACAAATACAAGTATTTACATTATTATATTTTTTTATATAAAAAATTTTCGCCCTTATTAGATAAATTCAAAAACCTCTCTATAATACTTTACCCCCTTAAGTGGCCAAAGATCATATTTCGTTTATGCTAATTTTTCTTAATAGTTTGGCTTGAAATTTTTTATTACATTTATTATACTTTTCTTAATTATAAGCATTTAAACTAGAACACAAGACATTGAAATTGATGATAATGATTAAAAGGTAAAAACTCTTCAATGATTTTTTTTTTTTAAGAAAGACAAACAATAATAAATGGAATTGCATATTTTCTTTTTATTTTTAATAAACACATTTAATACACAGCAATTATATTAGAAGGTAGGGACTTTTTTGTATTACAATAAATATTTAATCATTTATCATATAATCGAATTATTTGAATTCACGTAAACAATTTAAACAATAAATATTTACATACATATTTGTACAAGTAGTAAAATAAAAATACATGACTTTCATTTTTTATAAAAGGAGTTTTAATTTTGTATTAATTGGTAGTATTCGATTTTAAATACAATTTCGCTTTTTGTTAATTTACAACCAATATATTTATGGATATATCTGTTTTTTTGTCTTTATTGTATTTTTGATGTTACTCAAATAAAATACAAATTTTAGTATTAACTTAAAATATTGCATTTTCATAGAAAATACTGTTTATATATGCAAGCAATTTTTAAATTAAAAAAGGCTCTTAGGGATGTGCCTCAAAAAATGATTACAAAATATTGTCGAATGTATATTGTGCATAGAATACCTTTTTTAAAATAAATTTATTTTTATGAAAAACTGAAAACCGTACAAAAATTAGTACTCAGACGAAGAAAAGAGCACTTTTGCGTAATCTTTTAGGGAATTTATTTTAAGAGCACATCTCTAAAAAAACACTACATGTACTCTTTATAAGAGTACGTCTGGCACCCATAGTCCTATAAGTCTAAATGAGTAAATTTGATAACAATCCGATAAGATATCTTGAGATGTCGGAAGAGGGTACTGGTTTGGCTCAATCATATTGTTAAAACCTGTAGAATAGTTTGTCTTACACCATCACTCTCTTTGTCTCTCTTTCAATCTGAAAAAAGCGCAGTGAATTTAGAAACAGGGCTAGATCCTAAATTACAATTATGCACTGTTTGTTATGCTGTTGATTACATTTGGTAAATATTTAATGTTAAATATTTAGGCTTAACCCATATCGTCCGAAGGATTTTTTTTGATTAACTTTATAAAACTTGGTTTTATACACTATATAATCATTCTTACCGAAAATCATAGTCTTACCAAAAATTAGAAAAAAAATTTACAAAAAAGCATTAAATTTACTGTTCGAAAAATCGAACATTGGGATGATATGGGTTAAGTATCACTGTCATTTTGTTATCCAACTATTTTTTTCGGCAAAAGAAAAAAGCATTACTCTCGTTTTGTATACCGAACATTTTCATTTTGGTTGGATAAATTTTAATTTTTCATTTCCCCTATATCTGCTCTTGAATTTTATTGAATGCAACTCATTTTTGAATTGGATACGAATTGCAGTTCATTTGATAGATTCATTTAAATTGAAAACGAATTCAAATTAATTTCTGCCTAATTCGTTTGAAATTTCATTCAATTCTTTTTTATGGTGAAAAGAATTAAAAATTTTGCTAATTCGTAATGATTTAAAATGAATAAATAAATAAATAAATAAATAGTTATTGAAATAATTTCTGCATTGATAAATCGTATAACAGACTAAATTTTTTCTGTGCATACAGATTGAAACGATTCCGAAAAAAATATTTAAAAAATTTAAATTATAATTAAAAGCAGGGATTAATATTTTTTATCAAGTATTTAGTAGTATTTTTTACGTACCCACTTGTGACTGGTGACGATAACAAAATCAATAAATAATTTAACCCTTAGAAAATTATCAATAAATTTCTAAATGTGCATTGGACGACGATATATGCGTTTGAATTGATGTATTGGTAAAAAGAAACTAAACAAATGTACAGTGAAACAAAAAAACATGACAACTAATATGCAATTGAATAGGAATTCTTTTTATTTCATTTCAAAAAATATTTATTTAACCTCAATACGTGAAGAAAATGAAGATTTAAATCTTAAAGTGAGTTCGGATTAATCAAATATTTGACTAAAATGAATGATGTTATTGGTATTGTTTACTAATTTAACATAATCTCTGTGAATATACCTTTCAGAAAAGTCTAAATGTTGTGTATGTTTTTAAAGAAAATTTACAATGAAACAAAAAACAAATTCCGAGTATATAAAACTTTAACTTCGAAAAGATGTTTATAGCCATAAAAAATATAATTTAATTTTTGAACTAACACTTTGAAACGTACATATGTATTTTTTTTTTTTTTGAAATATAGCTAAATGTATCCGCTTATTGGTTCCGTAAACTATTTTCATCGTCATNNTTTTCGTTTTTTAAAACAAAAAAAAAAAAAAAAAAAACAAGAACCAAATGTTGGAAAAACTGATCCAAATAAATCGTTGTGATCTTTATGGAGTCGACTTTCATAAAGTGATATGTTTGTTGACATTTTAAACTATAAAATCATAATTTTGTCAAAGTTCCATAGACTTTGATTGAAAACCTTTAAAAACATATTATTAATTCATAATCTACATTCCGCTTAAAGATTCGAACTTTAGACTTTTAGAAAATAGACTAAAGTTAAAACGGGTGGATGAAATTCAGGAAGATTTGTACCTTGCCGATATGGGTTATTGGTATTGTTTTCTAATTTAACATAATCTCTGTGAATATAACTTTCAGAAAAGTCTAAATTTTGTGTATGTTTTTAAAGAAAATTTACAGTGAAACAAAAAACAAATTCCGAGTATATAAAACTTTAACTTCGAAAAGATGTTTATAGCCATAAAAAATATGATTTAATTTTGAACTAACACTTTGAAACGTACATATGTATTTCTTTTGAAATATAGCTAAATGTATCCGCTTATTGGTTCCGTAAACTATTTTCATCGTCATAAATATTTAGGTTGAATTATATTGGTTCCATTAAAACAAAATTTTAAATGAAAAGAAAATATATGTAATAAAGATAATAAACTCATGACTTTTTATCTTTTTTAAAGCCACTGTAAATATATGTATGTATGTATATCAGCCAAAACATGAAAGTACAAATCGTATAATGTACAATGAATAATCTGAAAGACAAATACTTATGGCTGGAATTAAAAGCTAAAATAAAAAAAAACTTTTAAAGGACTTTGTTTGTTGTTACAATAATCTATATTTGTGTATATTTTTTGTAAAAATACATCTACATGTGTAATATGTTTATAATGTTTTTAAAATAAAATATATAAAATAAAGAAAAAAGGTAAAAATATGGAAGATTTCGATTACACAGCATTTTACATTAAATATTAGAATGTTTAGGTTATATGGAACGTTTTATAGCATCTCAATTTGTTGTCTGTTTTTTTTTTTTTTTAGTAGAACATCATCAATATGTTATTCAGCTTTATGTGAGTGATTACCATACGACGTGATATTACCATTTGTATGACATTGTCCATAATGATACATTACTTTATAATTATTCAAATAGTTGCGTGGCAACGGAAATTTAATACTATCAGCTCCCAAATAACAGGCACCATAAGCCATACATTTTGTTATGCGTATCAACTTGAGGCCAAATGGTATGTGAGATTTTTTTAGTTCCTGTATGAATCCGTCCTTTAATAATGACCAACTTAACCATACCGATCCAACACAAACAACATTTAAATCGCCCTCTCGCACTAAATCTTTATGGACTTTTGGAACTAAGGAACTGATATGTGTAGCCATGTGAGCGCCAGCTTCGCGAAAGAGAAATTTCGAAAGTTCGTCACCTTCTTCGGCGGCATGACAGAGTTTTTTGCAAAGACTTGCATAGAATGGTTTATCGAATTTGGCATAACAGTGTGGTAGTAGATCGAGACGAGTCTGAATATTGAAATGTTCTTGTATGAGTTTCCATACGGTATCGACGGGATGGGGAGCTTTTGAAAAATTGTCCATGTCATCGAAGACCAGCTTCATAGCACGGTGAGCAATATACCACGCTATAATTAAAATTCATAAATGTATGATTTTTTTTTATTATTAAAATTTTATTAATATTAATATAGCAAATTTTTTAAATCTCAAATTTATAATTTTTGTAATTTATTCAGACTCAAGTTCATTATTGTAATAATTTTTGTAGAATACAAAAAAAGATTTGTTAGACACTAGCAGGATGGAATGCATTTTCTGATCCGCTACGATCTTCATCAGCATCCATGTGCCTTTTAGTGCTAGTAGTAAAGATCTTTCTTTTTACGCACACTTCTGAAGAATTAGAATAAGTAACTTAAGTGGAAAGAACTTTTACTAAAGCTTTTTCTTATGTTTATTGCATTCTAATTATTACAATATTGTTTCACTGCTCTAGCTAACTGAATAAATTACAAAAATTATTAACTCATAAAAAGTTCGAAATAATATTCATCATTTACATCTCAAATTTTTTTTTAAATATTATTAAGAATTCTGCAATTGGGAAAATCATATAAAAATACACATTAAATAAAAAAAATATATATTTCAAAAAATTTTTTAAAACTGTGCAGTTTTATAATGTAGAAGTGTTCATTTAAAATTTTAAGTAACATCTTTGTTTCATCTAATCAAGCATTAAATTAATTGTTAAATAAAAATATACTTTAGATGATTAGATTCAAAAATACTGTAATAAATTTAATTTCTTACTCACCACTACCCTCATCGCCCAAAAAGTGGCCCCAACCACCACAACTAAACGAAGTTCCATCGGGATTTTTTAAAAGGGCATTTGAACCTGTGCCCGATATAAGAACCATACCACCACTGGGTGAAGCTGTAAAAATACTACCCATTGTATCACTGCAAACATAATAATGATCGGCTATATCCGGAAAGGAAGTGCGTAATTCCATTTCCAATTCGTAATTGGTCGCTTCCTTTTATTTTATAAAGAAGATTATAAAAGATTTTATAAAAAAAATAATATAATTTATTTAATATTCATTTTAGTGACCTTGTCTTATTTTTTAAATATAAATATATAACAAATGTTGAAACTATATATAACAATATATTGTTATTTTATGTTAATTGTATATGTTTGTATGTATGTATGTATATATGTACTATATTTTACCTGTTCGCAGCCGCTTAAACTTAAACCTAGACTTGTTAAACGTGTCTCTTGTGGTATATTTGCATCGTCTTTGGCACGCTCTATCATATCGGCAATACGACGGGCACATTCAGCAATGCCAACCATCCAGTGGTTTGTGCCCAGTCCGGTTGTAGTAGTTACACACTCGCCATCCTCTGAGCAGATGATTAAACGCGAATGTGTAGCACCGCTAAAAAATATTAACAAGAAATCCATTAAAAAGTTAGAAATACAATTTACACTTAATACAGTGAGACCTCGATTGTTCGTAATGGTTTGGGATCGGAAGCATACTAGATAATGAATATTCCCGGTTAATTTATTAAACATTTTGAGCTTGTTTTTTGTTTTGAACATATGGGCAATTATCAAAATATTTTAACCTGGCTGAAACTGATTTAAATCCTTAATGGCTTTTGTGGTAACGATATTTTTAACAAACAGGTTAAAGATCTGAACACAGTAGGCCTGAAACTAATACAGTGCAAAATTTTAGCTAAATATGTTTCTTTTTCTAACCATGACTACTTAAGTTGAAATTTTTTTTTTTTTAATTTTCAGTTTTTGGGCGCCCCTCAACCGAATATAAAATTTGAGATAAGGATTTATTCCTGTTGTAATTATGAGTATATTGCAATGTGCCCGAAAACAAGTGAGAAAATTTTTCAAAAAGTAAGTTTTTCACTAGGCACATTCACATTTTCATATGGAATTGCTTGAATTACTGCGTGAACTCTGTTTTTTTTTTTTGTAATTTTACATAACATAATAGGAGGAGCATTAATAATAAATTGAATACAAAAATTTTATGGACTTTTTGAAAATTATGCAAAAATTCCACTATTTGTTTTTGTGTTTTTATATAGAAAATTTGCAATTTAAACAAATATTAGATATATAGATATAACAGTTGATAATTGAAAACGGTACACACTTTTGTCAAAACACATTTCGCTAAGGCAAATCATGTAGACAACATGAAATTAACTATAATTGACATAATTAGTAGACGCTTGTTGTGCTTAATACAAAATTCGAAGGCACATCAAAAATTTTTGAGAGATAAACATTTTATGGATCAAAAAATATTTACTTGTATTAAAAAAAAAGATCACAAAATTAAAAAGCATTTCTATGTAATAACCTCTAACGAAACATATTTTCAATCAATATATGGAGAAATAACTTAAATTCGAACACAATTTTTCCAAAAAAAAAAAAAAAACGCGATTTTTATCTTTACCTCACTCG